>CAUYPK010082905.1:0-35130 GCA_963574355.1 Loris lydekkerianus
GAGGGAGGGTTAAGGGTGGGACCAGACCTATGCAGATATTGAAGGGTACAAGTCAAATCTATCAAGTATTGAACACAAATGTCTTAACACTGTGATTAAGTAAATGAGGTGAAAGCTATGTTAATTAGTAGGATGTAAGCACTCCAATTTGTACAAATAATCAACACATTGAATCGCACAAAGGCATAAATGTATTCATGATCTATGTATATATGACTTAATAAAAAAAAAGTTAAAACATGGAGTTACCAGATGACCCAGCAATTCTCCTAGATTTAGATCCTCGTAGAGAATTAGAACTATGCTCACATAAAGACTTACACAATAATGTTCACAGTAGCATTATTCATAATAGCCAAAAAAGCAGAAATGACTTAAATGTCCATCATCTGAGAAACAGATAAATAAAAATGTAGTATAGCAACATAATGGGATATTACTCAGCAATAAAAAAAAATGAACTTTGTTTTTTGTTCCTGAGACAGAGTTTTGCTCTGTAGCTTGTGCTAGAGCAGTGGTTCTCAACCTTCCTAATGCCGCGAACCTTTAATACAGTCCAAACGAGTCGCGACCCATAGGTTGAGAACCGCTGTGCCAGAGTATAGTGGCACCACCATAGCTCACTGCAACCTCAAACTCCTGGGCTCAAGCTATTCTCCTCCTTCAGCCTCTCAAGTAGTTGGGCCTATAGGTGTGCATGATGACACCTGGCTAATTTTAATTTTTTCTATTTTTAGTAGAGATAAGGTCTCCCTCTTGCTCAGGCTGGTCTTAAACTCCTGAGCTCAAGTGATCCTCCTGCCTCAACCTCCCAAAATGCTAAGATTACAAGCAGAAACAGTCACAGGAATACTCAGTAACAATGGCTCACTTGATAGCAACAATTTTAAAAATAAGATCAACTCTTATGTATTGAGTTTCTTCTCTTTCTTCACCGGTGTCAGATCTGCACCACAGTCTAAAGGCTCTCCTGTCTACTCTGGCTATTTCCTTTTATTCTTCATGGGAGTTTTCTTCCAACACATCTTCACAAAGGTAAACATTGCTATTATCCCATTTTACAGATGAGGAAACCAAGGCTCAGTGAGTTGAAATAACTACCTTAAGGGCACATAATTCTTTTTACTGGTTTTCTTTCAGCGTTTTTCTAAGTATAACCTTGACTGCTTTAGCTATTAATTCTGGCTCTCCCTGGCTACACAGAGACACCCCTTTACATTTAATCAGCCTGGGGACCATCAGACCCAGTCTTACCCCGCTTACTCTCTCACCCTGGAAAAACCTGGTCATTATCCAAGAGAAACTACATGTCAGCATATGGTAGGGAAAAAACACTTTTGAGAAAGACAGAATGTAGGCTAGGGGAACTATAACTCAGGGCTTTTTACTGTTATTTGGGAAACTCCTTGGTTTGATTCTAAGTAGCATAACTTCGGAACAAATTCTGGGGGAAAGACCCCAGTCCAGGCATAAAGGTCTGTCATCCCCAACAAGGCCCAGAGAAATAGAGGGAGCTGGTGATGACAATTAACCAACAATCATGAGGTCCTGGGAAGCAGTTCAGTGGACTAACAGTGCAAAGGACAGACAAGGGCCCTTACCTTTGTCAGGAACATAAAGTCACTGGGTTTTCTTACTTGGGATATACCTTCCAGAAGGTCTTGTTCACCATAATTCATATTCACAGAACAAACCAAGTACTTTTTAACAATCAAACTACAAAAGTATTCCTGAGCAACTTAAATTCCAAGATAATTACAATATAATGACTCAATTCTTTCCATCTCTAAAAATGGAGTGAAAGATTTAAAAAAAAATGAACATGGGGTTGAAGAAGTTAGAGAGGAAAGGAAAGTATTAAAGACTAAAAGGGAAATCAACAAACAGAAATAAAATAGCATTCATTTTACTGCCAAATAATCATATAAAGGATGTTTCCAAGAACTTCTTAACCAGGGGAATTAAATTAAAAATACTACACATAAAGGAATTAAAATGTATTAAGTATCTATGATATGCTAGGTCTCACACTATCAGTCTCATATATCATATCATACTATTCCTCAAAACCATAACAAATCCTCAAAACAAGGGTTTGTAAAAAAGAATTTTTAAAATTAAAAAAAAAAAAGAAAAAACTTTTTAAAAAACTGTGATAATTATTCCCATTACAGATAAAGAATCTAAAGCTTCAAAAAATTAAGCAATGATGCCCCATGATCATATTGATGTGCACAGCTATGATTTAATACAAAAAAAAAAAAAAAAAATTTAAGCAACTTGGCTGGGCCCAGTGGCTCACACCTATAATCCTAGCACCCTGGGAGGCCGAGGTTAGGTTGACTGCCTGAGCTCAGGAGTGCAAGACCACCCTGAGCAAGAGTGAGATCCTGTCTCTACTAAAAATAGAAAAACTAGTTGGGCTTGTGGTGGGCACCTGTAGTTCCAGCTATTCGGGAGGCTGAGGCAAGAGGATTGCTCAAGCCCAAGAGTTTGAGGTTGCTGTGAGCTGTGATGCCACATCACTTTACCCAGGGTGACAAAGTTAAGACTGTCTCAAAAAACAATTAGGCTTGGCACTTGTAGCACAGTGGTTATTACAGCGCCAGATACATGCTCTGAGGCTGGAGGGTTTGAGCCCAGCCCCGGGCCAGCTAAACAACAATGACAACTACAACAAGAAAACAGCTGGGCATTGTGGTGGGCGCCTTTAGTCCCAGCTACTTGGAAGCTGAGGCCAGAGAATCACTGAAGCCCAAGAGTTGGAGGTTGCTGTGAGCTGAGATGCCACAGCACTCTATGGAGGGCGACATAGTGAGACTTTGTCTCAAAAAAAAAAAAAAAAAAGGAAGAAAATTAAGCAATTTGCCAAAGATCACTGCAGTGGCACAAAGGTCCACTACTCAGATTATCCCCCAAGAGAACCTGCTTTGAGGTGCACATATGCCTAACAGTTTCCAGCTCCCACACCCCAAGATCCACGGTGATATGCATGCCGAGGTCATGCCAAGACCAAATTCCGTGTGCCAAATTCCCAGCCCATGACCTTGCATAGCAGAGGTAGTAGAGACAGGCTGCTATATCCAAATGGGACACCTATCAGGGAAGTCTTTGCTCAGGAATGCCCCTGAGCTAGCTGCACTGTGGTGTCCTCCCCCCAATTGTCCTCCTATCCCTTTTCCACCAGTACCACACCTGCACCCTCTGCCCTTTATCTTTTGAACCTCTCCTGCAATACATTTCTTGCACATCTAATTCTGTTCTGGTATCTGCTTCTCAAAGGACCCAAACTGACATATCCAGAGAATGACAGAACAGGGATTTGAACCCAGATCTGTCTAACTCCAAAGACCTTGTGCTTTCTTTTACCAAAGAGATGAATTAATTGATAAGTAAATCAGGTTGCTAAGTCCAATGATTAAGTCCCAGATCTTACCTTCTTTGACCCATCAGCAGGACCCAGCAGAACTGATCACTTGCTCCTTTTCAAGACACTTTCTTTACTTGGTTCCTAGGACCCCCCACTTTCCTAGTTCTCCTCCTACCTCTCTGGCCACTTGTTCTTACTCTCCTTTGCTGGTTCTTCCTTATCTCCCTGACCCTAAATCTTGAAGTAAAGGGTCCAAACCTCAGTCCCCAAAACTCTTTCTATCTTCATTTAATCTCTAAAGTAATCACAATTAATTTCATAGCCTCTTTTACATGTTCATGATTCCCAAATTTATTTCTCTAGACTACACCTGTCTTCTGAATCTCAGGTTCATACATCCAACAGTCTATCTGACCTCTCCACCAAGATGCCCAGTAGCATCTGAAAATAAATACGGATAAAATATGCTCTTCCCTCATACCTACCCTGTCTTCCCATAGTCTGCCCTCTCTCAGGGCAACTCTACACTTCCAGTTGCTCAGGCCAAAAACCTCAGAATCAGTTTTACATCCTCTTTTTCTAAATCCGTATCCAACTCATCAGCTAATCCTAGCAGTTTTTCCTTTAAAATTTATCCAGAATCCAATCACTTCTCATCCACTCCATCATCACCTCTTGCCCTGATTATTGCAATATCCCCCTGAATGGTCTCCCGCTTTCACCCTTGCTTCCTTATGGTATAATTCTTTTTTTTTTTTTTTGAGACAGAGCCTCAAGTTATCACACCCTGGGTAGAGTGCCGTGGCATCATAGCTCACAGTAACCTCCAACTCCGGGGCTTTAGCGATTCTCTTGCCTCAGCCTCCCAAGTAGCTGGGACTACAGGCGCCCACCAATCACCCAGCTATTTTTTGGTTGTAGTTGTCATCGTTGTTTGGCAGGCCTGGGCTGGATTCAAACCCACCAGCTCTAGGGTATGTAGCTGGCGCCTCAGCAGCTTGAGCTATAGGCACCAGGCCATTATGGTGTAATTCTTAAAATAGCAGCTAGAATGATCCTTTCAAAACCTAAGTCATCTAATCCCCCTGCACAAAACCCTCCAATGAATTCCTGTTTCATTTCAAGTAGAAGCTAAAATCCTTTTTGAGACAGAGCCTCAAGCTATCACACCCTGGGTAGAGTGCTGTGACACCACAGCTCACAGCAACCTCCAACTCCTGGGCTTAAGTGATTCTCTTGCTTCAGCCTCCCAAGTAGTTGGGACTACAGATACCCACCACACGCCTGGCTATTTATTTATTTATTTATTTATTTATTTTGGTTGTAGTTGTTATTGTTTGTCAGGCCTAAGCCGGATTTGAACCCACTAGCTCTGGTGTATATGGCTGGCGCCTTAGCGGCTTGAGCTATAGGTGCCGAGCCCCAAAATCCTTCTTAACAGTCTATAAGACCTTATACGATTTAGTCTCCTCATTCAACTCTGACCACATCTATTTCTCTCCCTCACGTATTCTGCTACAGCCACACAAGCCCTCTTGCAGACTACACCCCAAGCAGACTCCTATCTCAGTGCCTTAGCTTCCTCTTCCCTCAGTGTTGGCCACAGACATGATTCTTCAGTGCTCTGCTCCAGTATCACCTTCCTCTGAACACTCTGTGAACACTTAATACTGCACCACCACTACCACACCCTTCCATGCATCCTTTATTTCCTTTCACCAACTTATTTTTCTCTATAGAGAGATGAACTAGCTAAATGAACTTTAACAAGTTAGGCTTATTTTACTCAAGTAAAAAAAAAAAGGGGGGGGGGATAATCGTATGAAACGATGGTCCAGAATATAATTTGCACTTAGTAAACAGTTGCTTAATATTATTATTGCCATGTAGTGAGCCAGGGGATGCATTCAAATACAAATAGGGTTTCCTAAAAGAGCAACATCAAGTTTACATCTGAGGACCAGTGGAGGGGTTACTTGAGAATGTTGCAGATGGTTGTCTGGCCCTGAAATATGTAGGTCTCTAAAAAGCTCAGCACTATGCAGTGGTATTACAAACAAGCACTCAATCAAGCAGCAATAGTGACACCAAGGCCCCCCGCATTCTGGATCATTTCTGTTACAATTTTGCTCCCCCCACCACTTCCCACTCCCAGCAGAAGAACAGGAAGTAAGAAGGTCATTATAACATGGTTAAAGAGAAAAATTAAAACCAAGCTATTTGACATTTGAGAACTAGTTTATGCTATGTGGTGTAAAATGCAAACACTACATAGCCTTTAAAAAGAGTAAAGAATAATTCACAAAGATAGCAATGACACATTTTAAGTTTTTAAAAAAGGTACACAACAGTATGTATAGTATAATCTCACATCATTACAAGAAAATAGAGGAGATACAGACATACGCTTGACTTTGCATAGGAAAAAACTATTCTTTGTTGGGTTTTTTTTTTGTTTGTTTTGAGATGAGGTCATGCTTTGTTGTCCAGGCTGGAGGGAAGTGGCATGATCACAACTCAATGAAGCCTTAAACTCCTAGACTCAAGGGATCCCCTTGCCTCAGCCTCCTGAGTAGTTGGGACTACAGGCACATACTACCACACCCAGCCAATTTTTTCTTTTTTGTAGAGACAAGGGTCTCACTATGTTGCCCAGGCTGGCCTCAAACTCCTGGCTTCAAGCAGTCCTCTCACCTCAGCCTCCCAAAGTACTGAGATTACAGGTATGAGCCACCACACTGGGCAGGAAGAAAATAAAATCTAGAAAATCAAGGTGCTAAAAGTGGTTCTCTATGGAGAATAGGATGGAGGCATTTTAATATTTTATTTAATTATATTTAAAACAAAGCCATTGCAGACATTGATGAAAGAAGAGGACAACCAAAGAGAAAGGCAACCTCGATGGCAAATAAATCAATCATATGTACCTGTGTCTCTGGGTGAATTAATAATTTCTTTATAGCATTTATTTAAAGCCAGATATGAGGCTTGGCACATGTAGCTCAGTGGCTAGAGCGCCAGCCATATACACCGGAGCTGGCAGATTTGAATCCAACCCAGGCCTGCCAAACAACAATGACAACTACAACCAAAAACTAGCCAGTTGTTGTGGCAGGCACCTGCAGTCCCAGCTACTTGGGAGGCTGAGGAAAGAGAATTGCTTAAGCCCAAGAGTTGGAGGTTGCTGTGAGTTATGATACCAAAGCATTCTACTGAGGGCGACACAGTGAAACTCTCCCTCAAAAATATAAAATTAAATTAAAATAAAATAAAATAAAATAAAATAAAATAAAATAAAAATCTAGATATGAACTTTGCAATCGCAAACTAAAGCAGACCAATTCTACTTGGTGTGGTTTTCCAATTGATATTCAGTAAAACAGTGACTAGGGGAATGTATGCGTGCTTGTTTAGTTGTTGGTTTATTTGTTCAGGGCAAATGATGATGTGAATAAGGTGGAGGCAGAAATACGGCCTGATCAAAATGAACTCCTGCTCAAAACTTTTCAGGGCCCCTGATTAAAAAGTGAAAGATTAATAATCCAGATATAGCTTCTACTGGGAGAAAAGAACAAGAAGAAAAGAATAACAAAAACCCCAATTCTTACCTTGTTTTTCCCACTTACTAGCTATCTCATTTTAGCATTAACTTCTGTGACCTTCAGGTCTCTCAGCATCAAATGAGCCTAACAAATCTCCTTCACCCCACAGTGTTGTTGTGAGATTTGGGGGGAAATGTAAAGCATTCAGATCAGCACCTCCAAGCCCTCCATAGCTAGCTAGGTGGTTAATAAATGGTACTCGAAAGGTGATTACACAAATAGGAAAAGAAAAGCAGAAGAAACTTCTTCAGTAAATCTCAGTTAATGGGAATGTTCAAAGAACCCATCCTTGTGACTAACTTATCTAAATGAAAGAACACTGCCAGAGAAGAAAACAAAAGCTATACACATAGTCAGTGGGGAAGAACATAAAACAGAGGCTCAAACACTTGCATACAGCCACACATGGCTGATTCACAGAGGCTGTTCAAAGAGGACTTAGTGATAAGGACCACTCAGCCTCAGTCTTACTTGTTACTGATTTAAGATTTATTTTCTAGCTATTTCCTAAAAAGATCAGAGGCATATTATAAGAGGAGTCACATACTTAGTAGACTCATTTAAATAAGAATATAAGAATGAGAGAAGTGTACTGAGGGTGAGGTGGTAGCTGCAACAGAAAATAAAAATTGGGGGCATCCAGAGCTAGGGCTAAAAAGCAAATTTGCAGACTATCATCAGTCAGAGAAAGAAATACAATCACTCGTAATTTTATAATCAGAAACTGATCCTAGAACTTTATGGTTCTTATTCTTCCTGCCCCCGCCAATAAGCTTTGGTATGTTAGCTTCTTCCTCTCTGCTTTGACAACTTCCAGCTATGTGACCCTGAGCCAATGCCTTGCTTCTCTGAACCTGTTTCCTCCTCCCTAAAAGAGAATAATGCTCCTACCTCTTTGTGAAGGTGAACAAAGGAAACAGCAACATTGGCTAGCATTAACTGGATGCTTCCTAAGCATCAAAAATTTCATGTACATGGGCTCAGCGCCTGTGGCTCAGCAGGTAGGGTGTCAGCCACATACACTAGAGCTGGCGCGTTTGAACCCAGCCCAGGCCTGCCAAACAACAATGACAACTACCACCAAAAATAGCTGGGTGTTGTGGTGGGCACCAGTAGTACCAACTACTAAGGAGGCTGAGGCAAGAGAATCACTTAAGCGCAAGAGTTTGAGGTTGCTGTGAACTGCGATGCCCTGACACTCTACCGAGGGCGACAAAATGAGACTCTGTGTGTCTAAAAAAAAAAAGTTTCATGTACATTATCTCACTTCACTAAATCTCCCAAAGACCATGAAAGGCAAGTCTTGTAAATTATCATTTTACTTGGGCCAGGCACAGTGACTCACACCCGTAATCCTACCACTCTGGGAAGCCAAGGCAGGTGGATTGCCTGAGCTCACAGGTTCAAAACCAGCCTGAGCAATAACGAGACCTTGTCTCTAAAAATAGCCAGATGTTGTGGCAGGCACCTGTAGTCCCAGCTACATGGGAGGCTAAGACAAGAGAACCGATTTAGCCCAAGAGGTTAAATCTGCTTTGAGCTACGATGCCACAGAAATAAACCAAGGATTAAAAATTAATAATTTGTATAAAAAAAAAAAAAAAAAAAAAAAAAAAATTTATCATTTCACAGATGAGCTATGGAAATCAGAGAGGGCACAGACAGTTGCCATTGTCACACAGCTAAAAAGTAGAAGAGCTGGGACTCCATTTCATGCTTATGGGATACCCAGGCAAAACTGAACCATTATACACTTTCCCACTTTCCTTATATATGTCAGGCACCTAACAGTTCCCAGCCCATAGTAGGTACTCGATATATTAGTTCCCTTCCTCAGCGCCTTCCTTTTCTCCTAAAATCACATATAAAAAGAAAATCAGCAGGCTTGGTGCCTGTAGCTCAGCAGCTAGGGCACAGGCCATAGACATCAGGGTTGGCGGGTTCAAACCCAGCCTGGGCCTGCCAAACAATAACAACTACAAAAAACTAGTCAGGCATTGTTGCAGGAGCTTGTAGTCCCAGCTACTTGGGAGGCTAAGGCAAGAGAATCACTTAAGCCCAAGAGTTTGAGGTTGCTGTGAGCTGTGATGCCACAGCACTCTACCAAGGGTGACATAGTGAGACTCTGTCTCAAAAACAGAAAATAAAAAAGAAAAAAGAAAAGAAAGAAAAGAAAATCAGTAAACAACCCCATTAAAAAGTGGGCAAAAGATATGACAGAAACAAACAAAAAAAAGATATGACAAACTTTTTAAGTGAAGAGAGTCTAATGGCCAACAAACACATGAAAAAAAATGCTCAACATCTCTAATCATCAGGGAAATACAAATCAAAACCACAATGAGGTAGTATCCCTTAACTCCAGTGAGAATGAGTCTTATCATTAAGTCCCAGTACAACAGATGCTGCCATGGACGCAGACAGAAAGGAACATTTATACATGTTGGTGGGATTGCAAACTAGTCCAACCTCTGTGGAAAGTAGTGTGGAGAAATCTCGAAGAACTAAAAGTAGAGCTTCCATATGATCCTCTCTCTCATGATAGTCTTTTTACCCAAAAGAAAAAAAGACACTTTTGTAAAAAGATGCTCGCACTCAGATCTTTATAGCAGCAAAATTCACAGTAGTAAAGATGTGGAAACAATCCAAGTGCCCATCATTACATGTGGTGTATGTATACAATGGAGTATTATTCCACCACTAAAAAAAGGGTGACCTTTTTTCAGTATCTTCTGTAACAACCTAGATGGAACTAGAGACCATTCTTCTAAGAGAAGTATTGCAAAAATAAAAAAACAAACACATATACTTAACACTAAATTGGAACTAGTTAATCAACATTTATGTGCACATATGGAAGTAAAATTCAACGGAAATCAAGTAGGTGGGAGGGAGAGGAGGGGTTGGGTAAACTCACACCTAACGGGCACAATGCACATATCCTGTGTGAAGAGCTCACTTACAACTTTGACTTAAAATGTACAAAAGCAAATTATGTAACCAAAATGCATATACCCTTGTAACATTCTGAAATTTTAAAAGTTAGAAAAAGTACTGAAATTATATTATTAGTATTGTATATTTACAGTTTCTTTACTCTAAGGAAATCACACCATTTAATCTATTTTTTCTATTTAACTCACCAAATATCTGCCTACCATTATGTACTATTTCACCTACTTTACAAATAAGGAACTAGAAGGCAATAAACCTTCTAGTGATGGCAGAAGGCTAGGGCGATGTGCCCAAAGTCATATGAAAGTCACTGCCAAAACCTAATAAAAACCTCAGTCCTCTTAACTTCTAAATCAACGTTTATCCTCTCACATGACACAGTCTCCATAATAAAGAACAGATTATTCATTTTTTATCTGGAAAACTACCAAACATATAATTCAGTAAGGGGCCTCACTGACCCTACCACCTTGTCAAAGGGAAGAAAGTATATAAAAAATGAGGTTTGCAGGAGCAGACGGCTTTGGTCCATCAACTTTCTCTTAGATTACAGCCATTAACTAAGATAAAATAATGTAAAAATAACCTAACAGATCCTCATGTCTTTGGAAATTCAAGTTAAATTCACTGATCCTTCAAATTTACATACAATCCACTAAAGGTGATGGCTAACTCCTCTGGGCTATAGCAGTGCACATTATGTCAGCCAGATCTTTTAAAGATAAATATGCTACACAACTGGGCCAAACTATGAATCCAAGTCAGCAAAAAACATTTAGCAGCACAAATTCATAGACCCACAGAATTCTGGAGCTTCAAAAGGAACCTGGAAGGCCACTGAGAACAGCTTCTTCACCTGGTATATGAGGAAACCAAGGCTCAGGAAAGGTTAAGTGACTTGTCCAAGGTTGCATAGATAGGAAAGTAAGAACTAGAAAATAAACCTGCTGACTTCTATCTATTACACTTATAAATGTTGCTCCCAGGGCTCACAGTACACTTAGCACTTTGCAGAATTACTTATCTATACAGATAGTACAGGAGAAAGATAACAGGAAAACTCTTAAGAATTCAGACCCTGATTGCTACTTACTGGCCATGTGATCTTGAGCCTTTTCATCTATCAACCGTGGATCACAGTAAGTTTTGCAAGTAAGGTGGAGGCAGTATAAACAGATTGCACACAGCCTGAAAGCTCCATGACAGCCAACATCAGGATTGTACATTCCTAGCACAGAGCCTGGCACATGTATATTCTTGGAAAATTCACTCAGCAAATCAATGAACTTATCAAGCAAACAGGTTCTGGACTTGAACTCAGTCCATCTGGTCCTTAAACATTAGGTTACATTGCTCCCAAGTCACACAATTCCAAAGCACAGTGTTAATTCAGCTTTATGGAGTACTGAGAACACAATCGAATAAGGAGGCCATTTTCTGGCCAAAAGGCAGGAAAAAGTTCCATGGGGGAAGTTCCTGAACCCTCAGTGTTGGGATTAATACTTTCTGTTAGTATTGGCACATCATGAACCCTTGGAATCAAAACTTGGGTTTATGTCCTAGCTTTAGCATAAACTGTGTGTATTCAGAAATATTTAATATTACTTTACCTCTCTGAGCCTAAATTCCCATACCTGGGGAAAAACCTACTTTACAGGGATTGTGTAAATATATGTAAAGAAATGCATGTAAAGAATGATGTGTGGCACAAAAAGAGACTCCATGTCCATTCTGGTTATTTGGAAGCTTTATTCATTCACTTCACTTAGGTCTTTGCTCAAATGTTACTTTATTCCCTATCAACAATAAGGTTCCCAAACCTCTCTGTTCCCTATTTTGCTTATTTTTCTTCATTGTCCTTATCATCACTTGACATTACATTATGTATTTATTTTTCTATTTACTGTGCCTATTCAACTATCAGGTAAGCCCCAGGGGGAACAGGGACCTTTTATTTGTTCATTGTGTTTATTTCTACATCCCAACAATGAAAAAAAGTACCTGGCATGTAGTTAGTGCTTATAAATATTTGTTGAAAGACTGACCAAACTAATTTAACACCCATTTGGGCCTTGCTCTATCTGAGACGCTCTGTAGCATCTTTTCTACGCTATGGAATCTGAGAAGCTTTAGGTCTCACCTGGACTGCTACAGGTGCCTCCTGACTCCTTCTCTGTGTGTCCACTTTGTCTCCCTACATTCCATTTATTAATCAGCAGCCAGAGAGATCGAGGGTGACAAAATGAGACTCTGTCCCAAAAACAAAAAAACACCTTTAAGTTCTACATATTAATTTAATTAACAATATTCTGTTCTTTTTGTTGTTGTTGTTGTTGTTGTTGAGACAGAATCTCAAGCTGTAGCCCTGGTTAGAGTGCTGTGGTGTCACAGCTCACAGCAACCTCAAACTCTTGGGCTTAAGCAATCCTCTTGCCTCAGCCTTCCAAGTAGCTGGGACTACAGGTGCCTGCCACAATGCCCAGCTACATTATTCTGTTCTTAATCTAAAATTCTTCAACAGCAAGGACTGGCTACGAGATCAGACAATTAAGTTCACAAATTCATCCTAGAAAAAGTGCTACATATCTTATTGCTGAATTATCACTATGGTCATCTTCAAAGTATTCCCCTTAGCTATTTGGTGACAACAGTGATATTCAGCATTGAGGTATTGCGTTTTCCTAGGATGAGTTCACAAACTTAACTGTTCAACCTCGTAGTCAAGGAATATGAGTTAGAGATTATAAGTGTCAAGGTCTTTTCTGACTTGGGGCCTTTGGGTTTGCTGTTCCCTCTGCCTGAAGTACCTGTAGGCTGGCTATTCCTTATCATTTAGCTCTCAGCAAAAATGTTACCTCCTCTGAGTCCTCCCAGGCTAAAGGGGCCCCGCCAACATCACCCTGATCAAGTTACTCTCTTGTGGCTCTCATTGCCTCTTTATTCCTGACAGCATTTCATTATCTGGAATGAATTTATTTATTTGTCCAATTTTCCCAACCAGAATGTAAACTACAATAGGACAAGAAATTTCTCAAACTTACTTCTGCATATCCTGCACCTAGTACGTACTATGTAATAGTTACTCAGTAAGTATTTCTGAATCAATAAACTAGATGACTAAAGATTTTGTCAGGATGAAAGGTGCAGATAAGGTACACTATTAGCCTAACAGGAGAGTAGGGTATTGGTTTCCACCCAAGGACAATCACCCCATTTCATCAAAACATGAATTTCAACAAACTTACTTGGGAATGGGTACCCGAATTAGTGTCCCTTCCACTTCTGGGTTCAGATTCATTCCACTTTCTCTTATAGCCTTGATAGCTGCAGCTGTACACTGAAAACCAGATCAAAAGGTAAACAGAATTAGTAAATAATTATTACCAGATGCTAACCCTCTGCCGATAACTGGCAACCCATCTTGGCAGAACATGGAAACATTTAGTTCTGTTACCAGTAAGATCAGGAAGTTACATTGGTGTAGAGTGCTTTGATCAAGCTGAATAGCAAACTATGTCCACTCCTGGTACCAGTGTACTGCAGGAGAAAAAAAGAAAGAAGAAAAACTAAAAAAGAAAACAGCTCTACTTCTTTGAAAAGATTTCAATGGTTTGAGGCAACACAGATCAAAACCACAATAAATCCTCACGGGAGGGGGGTTGGTCTCTGCAAAGATTGGTATAAAGACAGATGAAAGATTTCACATGTTAAAAAATTCCAGTTGACATTTTACACTCAAAATATACCAGTGCCGATTTGGAATAAGTAAAATAAATTTAACTCATTCACTTCTACACTAACATCAAACTCACTCATGTTTTGGAATGTGCAATGAATATCTGCTGGTGCATGCTGCAGGAAAAGTAGTATGGTACAGTAGTTAAAAACCTGGGCTTTGAAGTCAGAAAGATCGCAGTTCCAATCCCAGCTCTGATAACTATGTGACCCTGGTAATATGCTTGACTTCCATTTCAAAACCTGAGACATTGTGGCACCCAAATCTCATAGAAGCAGTGACATAACATAAGCAATGTATCTGCTCAGTGCCTAGCACACGCATCACCCAGTCAAGAGCAGTTTATTATATAAACATGTCATATACCTTTAGTATATAAAGGTAAGAAGGCATAAGGCCCTCAAACAAGGCAGAGTTGACATCATCATTTAGCTGAGGTACCTCTTTCCAGCCTTCAGGGGCTTCTCTGACAGGTTTGCTTGCTAATATGCCAGTTGGTATACTGCTACGCTGATGTCCCAAAGTGCCTCACTTCACACTTAAGCAACATTATAACAACACCTGGTATGCAATCCCAAAGGATAACAAAAAAGCAGTGTGGATGAGAGATGCTTTCATTGGCACTACAATGTGGAATTCATGAAAATAAGGCCTGTGACATTTTCAAAAGAATTTTTAGGTTTAACCAAGCCAATCAACATGACAGGCCAATTCGTGGCCTTTAATTCTTCCCTAAACTTTCTGATTAAATGAATGGGGGTTGATACACATCAATTTTACTTTACTTTGGAGGGGGGTGCAGAAAGATGGAGAGAATCTCCTGTGGTCAAGACCAGCCTGAAGCAATATATTAAGACTCACCTCTACAAAAAACAGAAAAATTATCCAGGCATGGCAGCATACACTTATAGCCTGAGCTACTCAGAAGGCTGAGTTGGAGGACTATTTCAGCCCAGAAGTTCAAGACTGCAGTGAGTTATGATCATGCCTATGGACACACTCCAACCTGAGTGCGACCCTCTCTGGGTCTTCTACATCTGTATGAGGTATTAGCGACAAACCAGATCTTGTAGATACAGATGAATAATCAATACTCTTGGGAGGCGGTAAATACTTATAGAATCTAACAGTGTTGCCACTGCCTAAAATAGTAAATTTTTAAAATGGTACCTCTGACTACAGGTTATCAGAGCTGGAAGAGATTTGTGACCCAAGCACAGCCCCTTCATTATGTAAAAAGAGACTCGTGGGATAAGGTCATATCCCTAAGCATAGACAACGCTCCTCCTTGATAGCCCAAGAGAGATGGTGTGAGTACTCCAACCATCATACTTTCAGTTATTGGCCCAGTTAAGATAAAACTGGAGATTCAGTCCCAGGCTGTTACTTTGTCTATATTTTTTCTAGATCTCTTAGCTCAATATATTCAGTAATTGTAACATAGGGGGTTTATTTTTTTTTAAATAGCCAAAAATAATTTGGAATTAGGTCTAGGGAATTAGGGTATAGCCAAAGTAAATAAAAGAGCTGGATAAAGAAATGAAATTGATTTTCCTTTGCAAAAGAACTGCCATGTTAATGAAACACAGATTTCTAAAGTTAACAATAAAAGAACCTCCATTTTGAAGGGGGAGTCTAATCTCCAATCTCCTAATCCTCTTCTATGGCTTCTCACTGCCTGACAATCACTTGTAAAACATCCCATCACTTCCCTTTCACAGTCTGGGCCAAGTATTTCCACACAACCTTCTCCTGTAGGCACAAGAACAGCACTACTGACACCAAGCTGGGCAGGAACTATGTCTCAATATTTACATCTTTCCAGTATAAGGGAGAGTGCCAGGTATATAGTAAGTGCTCAGTCAAGGCTTGCTCAATGAATATAGTAATGATCAGGTTCCGCATCTATTAGAAAAACTCATTTTCTTTATCGCATGTATATAATCCCTCAAAATCTTATTTTATACTAACTTTCCTGTGTCCTTTCATATGCAGAAAAAATGTGAATCAATCGTTGTTTCACTTTTCAAAGAAACCCACTAAGACATGTAGTTCTTGTAAGATAGTCTACATACGTGTATTTTGCTTTGACATAGTAGAACACAGAAACTGCGTCCCAACATGACCTCTGACTCACTCATGATTCAGACCAGAAAAACGTATACATTCCTATAAAACTTCCATCCCTCATCTTAGGCTTTATCCCCTCACTGGAAGGATGCTCAACAATATCCTAGGGCAAATACGTTGCTTTCAAATGACAACACCGACCAACTGGCTGCTTAGAGTAGTGTGTTGATAAAGACCATAGACTCCATCTGGGGTCAGGCAGTGAAGAGTGTTCTAATCAGTTAGCAATCTCTGCCATTCCTATTCTTCAGCTAGCCTCTGCTAAAAAACAAAAAATGATAACAGTTGTATAAACCAGTGAACAAAACTTTTGACAACTTGGATTAAAGTCAACTCTGTTAGTACCTTATCAATTACTGACCTTCCATTTTCTTTATATTTCAATGAATCCCTAGAATAGGGGTCCTCAAACTTTTTAAACAGGGGACCAGTTCACTGTCCCACAGACTGTTGGAGCGCTGGACTATAGTTTAAAAAAAAACAAACTATGAACAAATTCCTATGCACACTGCACACATCTTATTTTGAAGTAAAAAAACAAAACAGGAACAAATACAATCACACCACCTCATGTGGCCCGCGGGCCATAGTTTGAGGACCCCTACCCTAGAATATAAGGTCTACAAAAGCAGACACCTAGTCTGTCCTAATCATCAATGAATTCCCAGCACCTCCAACAGAAACTAATAATTTGCAGACACTCAAAAAACATGCATTGAGTTAGTGAATGAATGGCTTTCATGTCAAATAGCCAAGATTTGAATAGAGCTTTATCATAACAGTGTGAACCTTGGGGAGATATTTTACTTCTCTGAGCCTCAGTTTCCTCATCCATAAAATGGAATAAATAATGCCTAATTTACCAGCGTACCTGTGTTGATCACATGAAACAAAACATCAGAAAGTGGCTGGCAACACAGTAGACACTCAATATATGTCAGGTCTAAAAAAAAAAAAAAAAAAATATATATATATATATATATATATATATATATATATATGTATCCTCCACAAGAGCAATAATGGACCTTGCAGAGTTTTGTTTTTCTCATTTGCCTTGTTTTGTTCAAATCATGCTGTGGTTTTTATGCCCTTCTGTTCTTTCCCATCATTAACTCTAGCTGCAGGCAAGTTTATGGAAGGCAGCAACCGTATGTACATCATTTATCAAGCAGGACACATGTTAAACAAATGCAACATAGTTTTCTGTCTTCAATGCATTTGAAAAGATTATGCATGTAAATCTGCACCATGTCACTACATAGTGACACTGAAAGGGCTCAGATTTGGAAAGAAAGCCAACTGTATGTGAAACAGAAAGGAATTACATAAACATAGACAGGATTAGCTTAGCATTTTGAAGCTACGAACCTGGGTACTCAATAGACAGCTTCTAACCTGGAGGAAGGAAATAGTTAGAGCTATTTGTTTAATATATACACCCAATGAGATAAAGGAATTCAAAAGACAATGTAACTCACACTTTCCCCTCCATCCCTGTGAATAAACGAACCTCTACAGAGATGTTTGCAAAGGTTTTTTTCAAAACCCAAGGAATTTCAGCTTGGAAAAATGGCAAAGATGTTTTGGTTGAAAAATTAAGACGTACTCTAACTTCGTAAGAAAAATTAGGCCTCATAAAATGCTCTAGTAGCCAATCATATGCTTCTTCTGTGAAAGCCATTTGCTATTTAATAACAGAAGTGGCTGGCTCTAAAAAGCAACCTGCCTGATGAGGTCTTCAAGCTGCGTAATTAGGAGGCTATTCCCTAAATTGGTCTGTGCTGCCTAGAAGAATAAGACAGAGGGGCCACAGTGGTCTAGAGAGGGCCAAAAAGAGAAAGAGGTGACAGCTCCTTTTTTGTCCATTTCTCCGATCCTCTGTAACACCAGAAATGAGTGCCTCCCTTTTATCAACCTAATGACAAATATTCACCTATTAGGAATATTTGTCATTATATATTTGTCAGTACAAGGAAAATGTACTGAGTCGCTTCCATGTATCCAGCACTGTGTTTGGTGCTGGATACAATGAACACGTTAAACATAATCTCTACATTCCAAGCTCACAATTTAGTAAAAGTGAAATTGAAAATGAACATGTAAGTAAATGTATAACTATTAATAGCAGTTAAGTGTAATAAAGAAAAAAATACCACTGTATAAGACAGCTTCATGTGGAGAAATTAGATTGAATAGATTAGGGGAGGGTTCCCTGAGAAAGTGACATTTAATCTGTTATCTGAAATACAAGTAGTAATTAGCTATGAGAGAGTGTTCCAAGCAACAGGAGCAGTATATACAGAGGCCATGGAGATGGAAAGGGATTGGTGTGTCTGAGGAGCTAAAAGGCCAGTGTGGCTAAAGCAGTGTACAAGGGTGACAGCTGTACAAGAATGGACAGACGGGTACAGGCCAGACCATGCAGAGCTTTCTAGACCACAGTAGGGATTTCAGACATCTTTTAAACATTACTTGAAACCATATACTTAAAATTTAAAGCATGGGAATGGCATGATGCAATATACATTTTTAAAAACTGGCTGCAGTATGGAGAATGGAGTGGAGAGTGGTAATAACACTCCCAAGGTGTGCCTGGCACATTAGTTATCAGAACCTCTGATTTAAAGTAGTTTGTTCAAAGCAAGGGTGTTCCCTTTCTCTTATCTCTGGCCTAGTTTATCAAATTCAGCAGATCTAATCTAGGTTTATTTATGTCTCTGGGATAGAGCTACTCAAATGGAACAATCAGAACAGGACAATTCCTTCACTTTCATGTTAGCAGATGAGGAAACAGAGGCCCAGAGAAGCAACTTCCTCAAGGTCATAAGGCTAATTGATGGTAGAGATGGGATGATTCCAGGTCTTCTAGGAACTCCCCATCCAGGCCAATGCCTAGTGGACCAGTAAGGAAAAGCCCAATTATCTTCCTTAACTAGATTTAAAATCATAAAGCCTCAAGGTTGCAGTGATCTAATGCAACCTACAATCTAGTCTTGGAAGGACCGTGCTCCATGTAATACTCTATAATGTCAATCTAATTGAAAGGATCCAAATACTAATACAGAGGTGACAAATTGGTGACCCTTAGCAATATCTGTCACATTTATATGTTTTATTTCTCTCATAGTCTTTTAAAAAAAAAAAGTAGTCGTCAACATTTAAAGAACAAAGACCTTACATAAAAATTTCTAGGTTCTTCTGGAAATAAAAATTGTAATAGTAGTTAACACTGATTACCAGGCTCACATTTATGCCTGGCAATGATCAACAGGAGCTGGGCAGAGGCACCTCCCTCAAACAGGGTACAGGCTCTCCAAATTACTAGAGCCCTCCCACTTGGCCAAGCACTAATCACTGCAACTTTGTTATTGTTTTCTTAGATGGAGCAGTTTTTGTATGCAAATTACTTGCTTAGCCTCTATAACATTTGCATTTAACAGAAAAAGAATTTAGAAACACAAGGAGAGTTTTTCCTTCTGTAACTTTTGTTATGTCTTCTCACTAGGTGCATTCCAAGCTGAAGGAAACACTCCACCTGATCTGACCCAGCCTCCACCACTGCAAAAGAAACCTACATAGAGCAATTTTAGCAAGGCCACCTTACCTCTGGGAAGCTGGCCATATTCACCAAAATCAGCTGTGGTGACTTCATGGAGATCTGGCTAATCTGGTTTAATGCAAGCTTCCCATCAGCAGTTACCACAGCAATATGATCAAGAGATCCTAAAAGAGAAACAGTTTTAGAATTCCAAAGGACCTTAGCAGCCCCACATCTAAGCCCCTATCTAACTCAAATTCAACATTCAGGGACTCCTTACCTATGCTACTCAAGGTCTTTCATAGGAGCAGTAGTGTCATGTGATTGTAAGAACTTAAAAAGTTGACAGAACTAGGTTGGAATTCTTCACCACCAACTAGGGTAGCCAGTCATCCTAGTTGGCCTGAATCAGAGTGGTTGAAGGAATTTCTTGTGACACAGGACTTTTAAAGCTGAAACTGGAAAGAACTGATCACACTCAACTCTTTGACATTTACTAATTATAAAACCTTGGGCAAGTTACTTATCTTCCCTGTCCCTTGATTTTCGACTCAGTCAAAAAATAACTACCTAAAGCGAGGACTTTAGCTAAAAATAACTATAAATAAATATAAACAAACTATAAATAACTATAAATAGCTATAATTATATATTGATATAAACTATAAATAAAAACAAACTAAAGTAACTATAAATAAATATAAAAAATAGTGCTTTTTATTCCTTTTAGTTCTTACAGCTAGCTACTCTGTAACACTGTATCACTAGCTCCATTATACAGATGAGAAATTAAGACTTGGGAGAGATAAATGGGTCAAGATTATAGACCTACCAAAAGGAAAGACAAAGAATCCAGACCCAAATTCAGTTGTGCTTAATTCTGATTTCAGCTGAGGGTTTCCCTTCTACAAGTGCAATTCTGGCTGTATATCAGAATTCTCAGGGAGCTGTTAAAATTAGATTCTTGGGACCCACCCCAGAGATCCTGATTCTAGAGGCTTGGGAGCCTATGATTTGAAGGTTGCCTATAATTTTTGTTTTTTCTAGTTTTACCATATGATTCTGACACAGCCAGATTTGGAGCCATTCCCTTGTATCAACCTTGATTTTGGTTCTTATATCTCTTTCAGAAACATGCCTATTTAAAACAAAACATAACTATTAACATATGATAACATAACTATCCCTGTTGTCTTAGATTTGATCTTTGTCTGTATCTGAATTCTAGAAAATCCTGGGCAAAATTTTCAGAAACCAAAGGAGGCAAGCAATAAAGCTACAGTTACCAATGGAAAGAGGGCCTTACTCAAACTCCCTGATTTCCTATAATCAAATTGGAGTTATCCTAGAAATAATATATTAGAATAAAGCAGTACCATACTGTAGTGCCAGAGGTTGAGCCCCAAGGAGGTTCACACTGGATTTGGACAGACTGGAGAAAAACTAAGGAGCTGACACTAGCTATGACATGTCTGTTATTCAGCTCTGTGGGGGCAGGCAAGCTAGCATAAGAAGCCTTCCCCATAGGAAGTCTGCATGGGAAATCTACCATAAGAAGGCCTCACAGTGCCAGGCACGGTGGCTCAAGCCTGTAATCCCAGCACTCTGGGAGGCCGAGGCAGGTGGAGACCAGACT
This sequence comes from Loris lydekkerianus, assembly GCA_963574355.1. Classification (NCBI taxonomy): domain Eukaryota; kingdom Metazoa; phylum Chordata; class Mammalia; order Primates; family Lorisidae; genus Loris; species Loris lydekkerianus. The sequence continues at coordinate 20,971 of CAUYPK010082905.1, forward strand.
GAGCCAGAGCAATACCTCATCTCTAAATAAAAGTAGCCAGGCATTGTGGCGGAAGCCTATAGTCCCAGCTACTTGGGAGGCTGAGGCAAGAGAATCACTTAAGCCCAAGAGTTTGAGGCTATGACACCACAGGCACTCTACCCAAAGCGACAAAGGGAGAGAGGCAGGGAGGGAGGGAAGGAAGGAAAGGAAAACAAGGAAAGGAAGGAAGGAAAGAAGGCTGGCCCCACAGATGGAAAGCCTCAGGATCTAATATAGCAGCCAGAACAACATGGCTGCAGCCAAGCATTAATTACAGAAGAATGACATCATACTGTTTTATCATGGTTACTTAACATGGCACTTCACCTTCCCCACACATACTGTGGCCTATAGATCTAATTTTACGTACTCAACCAGATTCAATATCATCATAAGACAGAAGGTTGTTGATACTAATGGTTTTGACCTGGAAAAGTCCAGGAGATAGAATGGTAAAAGTTATTCTGAGAATCAACGATCTGAGTTCAAACACTAACTCTGCCTCTTCCACATTGTGTGACCCTGGGCAGATCCCTTCAACGTTCCAAGCCTGTTTCCTGATCTCTAAATGGGGCATAAAATTGTACTTATCTCATAGAGTTTTTATGAGATTAAATGAAACAGTGCATGAAAATAATAAATGTTGACTATTATTACATTTGACATTTGCCTATATTTAAACCAAACTAACCTACTAAAACAATTTCTCTAATACATTCTGTTCTCTCTTGCCTCAGGACTCTTACATATATAATCCTCCTTCTACTGAGACCACCCTTCTTTGATCAGGTAACTCCTGCTCATTCTTTAACACTCAGCCATAGTAGCATCTAATCTCCGAAATCTTGCCTGACCTCCTGGACTGGATCATAATCACCCCTGTGAGCCCCTACGCATCCTATGCATACTTCTACAATAATGACGACAGCCTACATTTATTGAACACTTCCTATGAGCAAGACATTGTGGTAAATGCTTTCTATACTTTGTTTTCATTATCACAATAACCCCATGAGAATTATTATTACTTCCACCAGTCCATAAATGAGGAAACTCAGTTAGAGAGAGTCATTTGCCAAAGAAACAAAAGCTCTTAATGGAGCCTGAATTCAAACCCAGGTCTGACCAACTCTAAATTGAGTGGTCTTCACCACTTAATTTTGCTATATGGTTGTTTTTTGTTTGTTTGGGTTTTGTTTTTGTTTTTTTTTTTTCAGTTTTTGGCCAGGGCTGGGTTTGAACCCACCACCTCTGGCATATGGGGCCGGCGCCCTACTCCTTTAAGCTACAGGCGCTGCCCTCCTATATGATTTTATACATGTTGGCTTACTTGTCTGTCCCGTCACATTAAGTTCTAAGTTCGTAGAAGGTGGGGACAATGTCTTTTCTCTATCCACAGCACCTATATAAGTAATCAACACAGAAAAAGTGCTTAATAATGTTCTGATGGGTGTATGCATAGTTGGATAAAGGGGAAAGAAGATAAGAATGAACAAACAAATAAACTCATATCCAGACATCTGTTAAAAGATGGCAACTGTCTTGGAGATAGAAACTCCTGGTAGGAAGATGGAAGTACTATCTGCTGGTTCAGACAGTAATAAAAGATGATATGGAACAACTGACACAAAATACTAAATTTAGCTGTTTTACCCCGTCTCTTCATGGCCCCAAGGTCTACAAAGAACTTTAAACTTACACAGGCCTGAAGAGAAAGAACCAAAGAGGAAATACCAGCGGGAGGCCTTTTGAAAATGGATCTTAATTTGGCCTTCCTGATTTGCCATAAAATTCTTTGCCACAGAAGTCCCAACATAGGCTTTTCAGTATGGAATTGTGGTGGTTCCCATTCCCTAAATCCATATCGACATAATGCATCAAATCCTTTTCCCTCAATCTGTCCCCAGCGAGAATCTCCCTCAGCCGCGTTCCTGCCCCTCATTTTCTCAGAGGTTAACGTTTAACAAATTACACTCCCAACCTCTTGCCAGGCCCATCATCTTTTTAAGTTCAACAAAAGTGGAGCTTGCTGGCTAATTTCGAGTATCACATTTCTCCCTGAGCTCCTCTCAAACTGCTCTCTGGTTTCGGCTGCAGAATGTTAACAGGCCAGAAAGCGCAGGGGAGACAGAGCACTTTATCAGTTTCATACCTAAAATAATAAGCAACTTTAAAATAAACAGCTGAGAGAGATTGAATGGCACGCTCTACTGTCAGCAAAGGCAGAAATGCCTCAGTCCAGAAGCTGACAAATGATGGGAATGGTCTTCTAGTTTCACACTGGATCTCATCTCTGAACTATGTTTCCGATCGTGTTTATAAATGGAGCTGTGTATTTTTCACTCGGTTTTCTTAAGAGTGAGTTCATGAAATATTTCTAGTTTCCTTATGAACTACCTCAATCAGGATATAAATGGGAGCAGCCCGAGCTCCCAGAGATACTTTCAGAGGGGGTCCCAGGCTTGACTCTAAGATGATGACAATTTGCAAAAAGGCCAATTTAACAGCAATTGGATTTTTCCTGCCTGCTTGCACCATCAGCTGACAACTCACTTCTCCATCACATCTGCAAATAGTTCTCCTAGACAGTCCTGACATTTCCCACTTAGAAAAGGCACTTTCAGGAAGTTATTAACCCAAACGGAATCTTCCTGGTCAAGCTCAGGGGTACAGTAATGGCTCAGGTGGACAGGTCTGCAGGCATTTGGTTCTCAGTAAGGGATAAGAACTACCATATAGAACAAGTTAGAAAAATCAGACCAAAGATATCAGTTACTGTGAGACCAAACACTTAGATGTTTTTGTAGTACAGTCACAATAAAACTCCCACCATTTTTTGAGAGTATATTTCCATGAGTGCAAAGACTGTGCCTATTTTTATTCACTACTATGCGACTAGCACACTCCCCATTTCATAGCAGATAAATAGTGAATGGATAAATAAATGTAATGTTAGCTATTTTCCAGGTGCTGTGCTAGAACCATTAGATACGTTACCTTGTTTATTTCAATACCCACCCAAAGTATAAGGTAACAATCAAACAAGGAAACTAAAGACCAGAAAAGTAAAGTAACTGCCTTTGGTCATCAGTAAGTGACAAAGCTGGGACTAAAACTCAAACTCTGCCAAAACCATGCTCTTTCTACTACACCTCTCCTCAAAACACTGGTTCAGTCACTAACCTGGTGAGGTCCTTATGTTGAGAGTCTTATTGAAATTATCCTTGAGTGCTTCCGTCACAGACTTCATTTCTTCATCAACTTCTTCCAAGTTGATTATATCCTCAACCAAGGAAGTATTAATATTCACTCTGGCTTGGGATTGCCCTTTCCCTTTGGCTAAAAAGTCAACATTCAGTAAATAGAAGAACAGCAATAAAAATTGGTTAAAAAGTTATTACTGTGTAAGGGGAAAACGTCAAGTACTGTAAAATTAAAAATCTGTATCACTGTCCTAAAAAAAAAAAGCATGCGTTTACTGAGTATCAATGAGGTTCTCAGCACTGTGCTCAGTACTCTTTCTCTCATATTAGTGAGGACACAAGTTTTATAGGCAGACACCCCAGTTTAAACGCCTGGCTACAATGCATAATAGTTTCTGACCTTAGGCATCTTTCTGAGTTCAGGTTCTGTGCTGTAAAAGAAGAACAATAATATCTATATTGCAAGATTATTATAAAGATACAAATTAAGTCATTCAAATACCTAAAAGAGCACACTATCCACATGGAAGGGAATCGATAAGTAAATTAATTTCTTATTTTTCAGAAAAAATAAACAGATGATGAGAAAGGTAAAGTGACTTGCCTAATGTCACAGGAAATGTGAAGTCAAGATTTGGTCCCAGATCTGCCTAATTTTATTTATTTTTCATTTTTTTGAGACAGAGCCTCAAGATATCACCCTGGGTAGAGTGCCATGACATCACAGCTCACAGTAACCTCCAACTCCTGGGCTTAAGCAATTCTCTTGCCTCAGCCTCCCAAGTAACTGGGACTACAGGCGCCCACCACAATGCATGGCTATTTTTTGGTTGTAGTTGTCATTGTTGTTTGGCAGGCCTGGGCCAGATTTGAACCTGCCAGCTCTGGTGTATGTGGCTGGTGCCATAGCCACTTGAGCTATAGGCACTGAGCCTATTTAATATATTTCATTAAACAGCTACAGTGAACCCAATCTTCTACTATTTGTGTAGCATATTATAATTTGCAATGCAAATACAAGTACATTCTTCTCCTTGACATTTATCCCCATTATACACATGAGAAATCTAAGGCACAAGACACTTAAATGTTTTGCCCAAAGTAACCAACCAGTAAACAGCAGAGTGATTTTCTTTTGCCCAAAGTAACCAACCAGTAAACAGCAGAGTGATTTTCTTTTAAGTATTTATTTGCTTGTATCAATATATTGTGCTTCTAAGTTAACTGCTTCTACGTTAACAAGCTAATGGCTTGGAAATTTTCAGAACTGACAATAGACATAGATCTTCAAATTCAGAAACACAAGTTTCCAACAGTATAGTAAAAGTAAATCCATATCTAGATATCTTGTGAATGCAGAAAACCAAAAACAATAAGATCTTGAAATAAACCAATAAGAAAACACAAATTATCCCTAAAATTCTTTCCAAGAACAACAACAGAAGTCAGGAACAATGGAAATACTATCTTCAACTTTAGATTTTCTAAAACAAATTATGTTTAGTATGTTAAAAATGTAAGGATATACCCATCAACATTCATATACAACATACAAGAGGTTTTACAAATATATAAAATCACAGAAAGTTTAATGTGTAAGAATGGGAAAACTCTAACTCTAGCAAACATCATCAAATAAGAAAGATTTTAAGATAAAATGCGTAATTAGAAATAAAGGGGACAACTTTAAAGTAATAATAGAAACAATTTGCAAAATACACATATAACAATTCTGAGTTTAAATAAAATCCAACAGGGTAGCCTCAGAATTAACAGAATTAAAAGGAGAAATTGGCCAGGCATCGTAGCTCGCATCTGTGTTATCCTAGCACTTTTAAAAGCGGGAGGATTACTTAAGGCCAGGAGTCTGAGACTACACTGGACAACATGAAGAGACCTTGTCGCCACAAAAAAAATTATCTTTAATTAGCTAGGGGCATGGTGGCACATGCTGATAGTCCCAGTTACTCAGATGCTGAGACAGAAAGATTGGTTGAGTCCAGGAGTTTGAGGTTGCACTGAGCTATGTCGAGACACAAAGGTACTCTAGCCCCAGTATCAGAGTGAAACTCTACCTCAAAAATACAAACAAAACACAAAGAGAGAGAGAGAAACTGGAAAATCTATAATCCACGCTAGGAAGCTTAAATACATCTTCCTTGATAACTGATTAATTAAGCAAATAAAAAAGTAAATAGAAAATTTGATCAATACAATTAGTCAACTTGATCTGATAAACACATACAGAACCACATACCCAACAATAAGAGAATACACATTCCTCTGAAATACGTAGTTAGACCTTTATATGAAATTACATTATATCCCACAAAGCAAATCTCAACAAATATCAAAGAATCTATATCATACAGAATATGCTCTCAGTGGGATTAAGATAACTGCAAACAACCATATGCTTGAGAAATTTTTATTTTTTTTTAATTTTTTAATTTTTTGCAGTTTTTGACCAGGCTGTGTTTGAACCTGCCACTTCCGGTATATGGAGCCAGCGCCCTAATCCTTGAGCCATAGGTGCCGCCCCTGAGAAATTTTTTAACACTGCTGAATAATAAATACTAATGGACTACAGAGAAATGAGTAGATATTTTGAAATATTTAGAAATAACCTTAATAAAAATATAGCATATCCAAAACTTGTAAGAAGCAGTTAAAGCTGTATTTAGACAGAAATTTAGGGCCTTAAATGCTTAAAAAACAAACAATGCATTATTCATAACAGCCAAGATAGGGAAACCACCAAAGTGTCTATGGATAATGAGGACTATGGTTAATAACATTGTACTTGGGATTTTTGCTAAAAGAGATATTATGTGCTCTTACCATACACAACAAAAAAGAATAACTATATAAAGTGATGGATATGTTAATGTACTTGACAATAGGTAACCATTTCACTATATATCAAAATGTAATGTTGTGCACCTTAAATACATACAACGAATTTTTTTTTTTTTTTTTTGAGACAGAGTTTCACTTTATCATCCTTGGTAGAGTGCCATGAACTCATAGCTCACAGAAATCTTAAATGCCTGGGCTTAAGGATTATCTTGCCTCAGCCTCCCAAGTAGCTGGGACTATAGGAACCTGCCACAATGCCCGGCTAATTTTTTTTAGAGAATGGTCTCACTCTGGCTCAGGCTGACCTCAAACCTGTCAGCTCAGGCAATCCACCCGCCTCAGCCTCCCAAGTGCTGGGATTACAGGTCTGAACCACCATGCTCAGTGAGTAGGGCACCGGCCCCATATACCAAGGGTGGTGGGTTCAAACCCAGACCCAGCCAAAACTGCAATAAAAAATAGCTAGGCATTGTGGTGGGCACCTGTAGTCCCAGCTACTTAGTAGGCTGAGGCAGGAGAATCACCTAAACCCAAGAGCTGGAGGTTGCTGTGAGCTGTGACACCACAGCATTCTTCCAAGGACAACAAAATGAGACTCTGTCTCTTAAAAAAAAAAAAAGACAAGAAAAGAAAAACAGCAAAGGACAAAAATCAATGAACTATTACAACTATACATCTCAGGAGATAGAAAGAGAAGTACATAGAAGAAAGTAAACAATAAACAGCATAAATCAATAAAATTGCGGAAAAAATAAAATTAGAAGCTCTATTTTAAAAGGCATATACAACTGACAAGCTTCTATCAAAAACAATTGGGAAAAGATAAAAGTAGACACAAATAAATCATATTAGGAAAGAAAAAGGCATATGGTTATCAAAATAATAGATCTTAAATTTAAGAGACTTACAGATAACTTTATGAAAACAACTTTGGAAACGTTAAAAAATAAAAAATATTCTAAACACATACAATTTACTAAAATAAAGAAGAAAATCTAAATGTCCTCATTATCATTAAGGAAATCAAATCTATAATTTAAACTAGGTTTACCTACACACATGCACGCATGTGCACACACACACACACCCCCCTCAGATCCAGATGATGTCATAGGCAAGTTTTATCAAAAATCCAAAGAATTCAGCTAGGCGCAGTGGTTCACACCTATAATCCTAGCACTCCTGTTTGGAGGCTGAGGCAGGTACATTGCTGGAGCTCAGGAGTTCAAGACCAGCTTGAGCAAGAGCAAGATCCCATCTCTACTAAAAAACAGAAAAATATATCTTTTTCCCATTCTGATGGTTGTCTATTTGCTTTGGTTATTGTCTCCTTAGCTGTACAGAAGCTATTCAATTTAATTAAGTCCAATTTGTTTATTTTGTTCTTGTTGCAATTGCCACTGAAATCTTTTTCATAAAGTCTTTCCCCAGTCAGATAACTTCATGTGTTTTCCCCACATGTTGAAGATTTTTATTGTTTCATGCCTTAAATTTAGATCTTTTATCCATCTTGAATCAACTTTAGTGAGTTGGAGAAAGGTTCAAGTCCAGTTTCAGTCTTTTACATGTGGTTATCCAGTTCTCCCAGCACCATTTATTGAATAGGGATTCCTTCCCTCAGTGTATGCTCTTGTTTGGTTTATCAAAGATTAGGTGGCTATAAGATGTTAGTTTCATCTCCTGATTTTCTATTCAATTCCAGAAGTCTACATCTCTATTTTGTGCCAATACTTTTTGTTCTGATCACTATGGCCTTGTAATACAGCCTAAAGTCTAGTAGGCCAATGCCCCCAACTTTGTTTTTATTATTATGAACTGCCTTAGCTATACGGGTTTTTTTCTGGTTCCATACAAAACGAAGAATTATTTTTTCCAAATTTTGAAAGTATGATGTTGGTATTTTAATGGGGATTGCATTGAATCTGTAGATTGCTTTGGGAAGTATAGACATTTTAACAATGTTGATTCTTCCCACCCATGAGCATGGTATGTTCTTCCATTTGTTAATATCTTCTGCTATTTCTTTCCTTAGGGTTTCATAATTTTCTTTATAGAGGTCCTTCACCTCTTTTGTTAGGTATATTCTATATTCCTAGGTATTTCATTTTCTTTGGAGCTACTGTGAAGGGAATTGTGTCCTTCATTAGCTTCTCATCTTGGCTGTTATTGGCATATACAAAGGCTACTGATTTATTGACATTGATTTTATATCCCTGAGACATTCTTATATTTTTTGATGACTTCCAGGAGACCTGTAGTTGAGTCTTTGGGGTTCTCTTAAGTATAAGAACATACCATCAACAAAGAGGGAAAGTTTGACCTCCTCTGCTCCCATTAGGATGCTGTTTTATTTCCTTCTCTTGCTTGATTGTATTGGCTAGAACTTCCAGCACTATGTTGAACAGTAGTGGCAATACAGGACAACCTTGTCTGGTTCCAGTTCTAAGTGGAAAAGCTTTCAGTTTTACTCCATTCAATAAAATATTAGCTGCAAGTTTGCCATAGATGGCTTGGATCAGTTTAAGAAATGTGTCACCTATTCTTATACTCTTCAGTGTTCTAATTAGAAAAGGATGCTGGATTTTATTGAATGCTTTTTCTGCGTCTAGTGAGAGAATCATATGGTCTTTGTTTTTGCTTCTGTTGATATGGCCAATTATATTTATGGACTTGTGTATGTTAAATGGGAAAAGATATTTAGATATTTTGCATCAGAGAAAAACTCAAATTAATCAACATGAAAAAAACCCAACAATCCCTTGTATCAATGGGCAAGAAAGATGAATAGACTCTTTTCTAAAGAAGACAGAAAAATGGCTAACAAACACATGAAAAAATGTTCATCATCCCTAATTATTAGAGAAATGCACATCAAAACCACCCTGGATATCATCTAATCCCAGCAAGAATGGCCCATATCACAAAACCTCAAAACTGCAGATGCTGGTGTGGATGTGGAGAGAAGGGAATACTTTTACACTGCTGATGGGATTAAACTAATACAATCTTTTTGGAAGAAAGTATGGAGAAACCTCAAAGAACTCAAACTAGACATCCCATTTGATCCTGCAATCCCATTACTGGGCATCTACCCAGAAAAAAAAAAATCCTTTTACCATAAGAATACTTGCACTAGATTGTTTATTGCAGCTCAATTTACAATTGCTAAAATGTAGAAACAGCCTAAATCCCCACCAACCCAGGAATGGATTAACAAACTGTGGTATATGTATAACGTGGACTACTATTCAGCCAATAAAAAAGATGGAGACTTTACATCTTTGTATTAACCTGGATGAACGTGGAACACATTATTCTTAGCAAAGCATCACAAGAATGGAGAAGCAAGAATCCTATGTACTCAATTCTGATATGAGGACAATTAATGACCTCGTACACAGTGGAGAAAGAGGAGAGCAGATAGAGGGAAGTTGGGAGTGGGGTGAAGAGGGGTCATGGTGTGTGATACACCTTTTGGGGGCAGGACACAATTAAAGGAGGGACTTTACCTAACAAATGCAATCAATATAACCTGGTTAAAAAACTAAAAATAAATAAATAAATAAAATAAAGAAGAAGAAAAAATCTATTAGAACTTAATTTATGGCTTAACATAGGGTCTATCCTAGAAAATATCCCAGGGACACTGGGAAGAATGTGTCTGCTGTTGTTGTTTAGAAGAGGAGTCTGTATATGTCTGTCAGATCTAGATGGTTTATTGTATTATTTAAGTCCTTTATTTTCTCACTTATCTCTTGTAAGATATTAAACTCAACAATTACTATAGAAATGTATTTTTTTTCTGTTCAATTATATAATTTTTTGCTTTGTAAAAAAAAAATAATAATAATTTTCAAGAAAATATGTCCTGGAAGTATGATGTACTATATATTAATTCAATGAAGTTCATTATGCTGTTCTATTTTAGTAACATGAATTTTTATTACAATTTATTTAGAGTACATGTAGTATAAGCATACCTCATGAGATATGTGCTCTTAGTTCAAGACCACTACACTAAAGCAAATATTGCAATAAAGCAAGTCACACACACACACACACACACACACACACACACACACACACACTAGCTAGGCATTGTGGCAGGTGCCTATAATTCCAGCTACTCAGGAGGGTGAGGCAAGAGGACTGCTCAAGCCCAAGAGTTGATGTTACCATGAACTATGAGGCCAGAGCACTCTAACCAGGGCAGCAGAATGAAACTCTGTCTCCAAAACAACAAAAAAATCCAAGGAATGGATAATTCTGATTTTTTATAGACCATCCCATTAAGAAAGAAATAGAAATGCACTTCCTAACTCACATTATGAAGCTAAATACAGTCACAGCATCAAAATTAGAGAATACTAGAAAGCTATGATTATCAATATTAGAAAGTTACTATAAGGCTAAACTCAAATATAAATATAGACTGAAAATTCTAAATTAATAATAGCAAACCAAATCCAGCAACATATATACAGATTATGTATATGTTCTATATATGTAAGGGCTTTTACTAAGAATGCAAAAGTGGTTTAACATCAGAAAAAGCTATTGATATTGAGTCAGCACGTTAATAGATTAAAAGAGAAAAAGATATGATCATGACAATAAATGTAGCAAAAGCACTTGATTAAAATTTAAGACCCATCTGAAACAAAAACTTCCAGAAAAATGGGGATAGAAGATTGTTTAAAAGACTATCAGTGGCTTGGCACCTGTAGCACAGTGGTTGTGGAGCCAGCCACGTACACTGAGGGTGGCGTGTCTGAACTCAGCCCAAGCCAGCTAAACAACAACGACAACTACAACAAAAAATAGCTGGGTGTTGTGGTGGGCACCTGCAGTCCCAGCTACTTGGGAAGCGGAGGCAAGAAAATCATTTAAGCCCAAGAGTTTGAGGTTGCTGTGAGCTGTAATACTATAGCACTCTACTGAGAATGACATAGTGAGACTCTGTCTTAAAAAAAAAAAAAAGACTACTAAAAGCAAACAAAACATAATTCTTGATGTTAACATACACAAGAAATGCTTATTCCCTATAAAGTCAGGGATAAAACAGGAATGCCTATTATCACCAATCACATTTATTCAATTATACTAGTGCCCCTATCTAGCCAGGGAAAGAGACAGAAAGGAACAGGAGAGGAGGGGAAGGGGACAAATGTATACATATGTGCACCAAAATATATGTACAAGAATGTTCACAGTACCATTATTTGTTTTAGCTCAAAACTAAAGCAACCCAATGACCATCGACTACAGAATGAATACCTAAATTGTGATATATACTTCCATTAGAACACTATAAAAAAATGCACAGGCTATCCTGCTATCAAGGTTAGCCCGCCTCCTACAAGCTAAACCATGTCACGCCTGGTTCCTTCCTGCTGCAATTGAGACAAGGGCCATAGGGGCTGCGACAAAAGGATCATTCTTAGGATTTTGACCTTGACCTTTGCAGACCTCCGTAAGAGCTGTGCGCAATCAGCGATAGGTGCCTGGACCTCCATAAGAGCTGCCCACGATCAGCAATCGGCGTCCAGACCTCCGTTTAAGTGTTGCACACGATGAGCCACCGGCGCCCGGACCTCCGTAAGGGCTGTGCCGTGATCAGTGATCTGCCCCCGCCCAGACCCTGGTAAGAGCTGCGCACCTGGACCCTGCCTGGCCCTGCCCAGGAATTCCAGGAGCCTCGCAACCCTCCATGCTCCCTCCTGTACCCTCCCTGCCTCCACACCGGCCTGCTCGTCTGCCCAGGGACTCTGGTAACTGCATACCCTCCAGAGCCCTCCTGCCTCTGTGCAGAGCCCTTCTCCTGGCCAGACATGCTGGAGTCTTGGGCTCTCTGTGCCAAAGTCACTGGGCATCAGGCATTACCAGAACCGTGTGCACCACCACCCCTAATCACCACTACCACCCTGTTCCTGGATCCAGATGTGTCACACTCTGGAGCTGCTCCCACAACCAGAACTCCCTCGTTGGGGCAGCCCCAGAGGAGCTACACAGGGTTTAATCTTGGAGAGGCACCTCCCAAACTCTGAGGACAGCTAGAGGCAACGTGAAAAAACAATCATAAGGCAAAATCAACGGATAAAGTTGGGCAATATGAATAAACAGAGTAGACCAACTCCCCCTAGGATAAATGGGGCAGACACAGGACAAGATCCCATGCACAAATAGATGAGATATCAGAAATCGAATTCAGAATCTGGATAGCAAATAAGATTGAACAAGAATTCCAAGCAGTAACCCAAAAGATGTCTCAAGAATTCAACAAATTCAAAGACCAAACGACCAAAGATTTTGACACACTGAGACAATAAGCTGCAGCACTCAAAGATCTCAGAAACACAGTCAAATCCCTCAATAACAGAATGGAGCAAGCAGAAGAAAGGATTTCTGACATTAAAGACAAAGCTTTCGAACACTACCCAACTGTCAAAGAGGAAGAGAAATGGAGGACAAAAACAGATCACTCTCTCAGAGAGCTCTGGGATAATTCTAAGAAAACCAATATTCATCTTATAGGGATCTCCAAAAGCGACGAAATGGCTTAACAAGGCACAGAGTCTCTTCTCCATGAGATTATGAAACAGAACATTCCAGACATGCCAAGAGATTCTGAAATTCAGATAGCAGTTTCAGAACTCCAGCACAACTCAACCCAAATAAGACATCTCCCAGACACATCATAATCAATTTCACTAGTGTTAATATGAAGGAGAAAATTCTGAAAGCAGCCAGACGAAAGAAAACCATCACCTACAAGGGGAAGAATATTAGAATAACTGCAGCTCTCTCTGCTGAAACCTTTCAAGCTAGAAGAGGATGGTCATCAACTTTTAATCTCCTAAAACAAAATAACTTTCAACCCAGGATCCCATATACAGCTAAACTGAGTTTAATTTATGATGATGAAATTAAATACTTCAACGACATTCACATGTTGAAGAAATTTGCCATAACTAAACCAGCTCTCCAGGATATTCTCTGGCCCTATCCTCCATAAAGACCAGCATAATCCTCCACCTCAAAAGTGAACTCACCCAGAAAATTTTGATCAAATTCCAACTTCCACAGTCGCAAAAGGATTAAAAATGTCCACCGGGCTCTTGAAAGGCTTATCAATATTCTCAATTAATGTGAATGGTTTAAATTGTCCTCTAAACAGGCACAGGTTGGCTGACAGGATACAAAAACTCAAGCCCAATATCTGCTGTATACAAGAACCTCATCTTACATTAAAAGACAAATATAGACTCAAGGTGAAGGGATGGTCATCTATACTCCAGGCAAATGGAAAGCAGAAAAAAGCAGGCGTTGCAATCCTATTCGCAGATGCAATAGGTTTTAAACAAACCAAAATAAAAAGTGATAAAAATGGACACGTCAAATTTGTTAAAGGCAATACTCAATATGATGAGATTTCAATTCTTAATATTTATGCACATCAATTTATAAGAGAAACTCTAACAGACATGAGCAACATGATTTCCTTCAGTTCCATAGTAAATGGAGATTTTAACAGCCCTCTAGCAGTGCTGGATAGATCCTCAAAAAAGAAGCTAAGCAAAGAAATTTTAGATTTAAACTTAACCATTCAACATCTGGACGTAAAAGACATCTACAGAACATTTCATCCCAACAAAACTGAATACACATTCTTCTCATCAGCCCACGGAACATACTCCAAAATCGACCACATCCTAGGCCACAAATCAAACCTCAGCAAATTTTTAAAAAATAGAAATTATTCCTTGCATCTTCTCAGACCATCATGGAATAAAAGTTGAACTCAATAACAACAAGAATCTGCATACACAAACAAAAACATGAAAGCTAAATAACCTTATGCTGAAGAATAGATGGGTTATAAACGAGATTAAGAAGGAAATCACCAAATTTTTGGAACAAAACAACTATGAGACACAAATTATCAGAAACTCTGAAATACTGCAAAGGCAGTCTTAAGAGAGAAATTTATAGCACTGCAAGCCTTCCTCAAGAAAACAGAAAGAGAGGAAGTTAATAACTTAATGGGACATCTCAAGCAACTGGAGAAGGAAGAACA
>CAUYPK010082906.1:0-45187 GCA_963574355.1 Loris lydekkerianus
GATCCATGAATGGATTAATAAATTGTGGTATATGTACACCATGGAATATTATACAGCCTTAAAGAAAGATGGAGACTTTACCTCTTTGATGTTTACATGGATGGAGCTGGAACATATTCTTCTTAGTAAAGTATCTCAAGAATGGAAGCAAAAGTATCCAATGTACTCAGCCCTACTATGAAACTAATTTATGGGTTTCACATGAAAGCTATAACCCAGTTATAACCTAAGAATATAGGGATGGGGGAGAGGGAAGGGGGAGGATGGGCGGAGGGATGGTGATTGGTGGGATTACACCTGTAGTGCATCTTACAAGTGTACATGTGAAACTTAGTAAATGTAGAACATAAATGTCTTAATGCAATGACTAAGAAAATGCCAGGAAGGCTATGTTAACCAGTGTGATGAAAATGTGTCAAACTGTTTATAAAACCAGTATATGGTGCCCCATGATTGCATTAATGTACACAGCTATGATTTAATAATAATAAAAAAAGGAACTCACAAAAGTTATATGAGCATGAGGGACAAAGATGGCAGACAGACTTTCATTATATTGCTTTTATATTGAACATTATGAATAATTACAATTCAAAACATTTAAAAAATAATGTTAGCTTGCTATATTCTAGAAACTGAAAGGCAATTACTTTTGTGGTAGAAAGGCATGCTTGAAGCACCAGTGTATAAAAATTGACTAGTTTTACTACAAAGCTTCTTTGCTTGAGAAGCCATATGGTTTTGATCAAGTACATCTCTGGATGATTTTCATAAGTCTTTCATCACCTATTGATTCTAAAAAAAAAAAAAACAAAAAACTTTTTGACATCATAGTCTATGTTTGGTCCAATTCCATTTTCCTAGCCTAATAACCTTTCTCATAGTCTCTGAAGCAATTTGCTTCTATGCCTGCATAGGGTTTCAGTCCAGAGATAGAAAATTTTTAACTAAATCTGATGCATGTTTCATCTTAGTCTGCTTCTTACTCTCTGAATAGTCAGTTCTATGTTAGATTTATTTAAATAAAAGAATAAAAATATTTCTAGGCTTAATGCTTGGAAACTGGATTTTATAACGTTTTCATATGTTTAATTACCTTTCCTGAATAAACTTTAATCTTGAGTTGGACTTATCCTGCCTTAGAAAAACTCTGCAATATAGTCTATGTCTCAGACAGAGAGTATAGACAATTTGAATTATCTCCACTTGATGTATTCACTCTCTTATCTTCCTTCCATTCCCCCAACTGTAATGTGGCCTTATAATGTCACCACTTGTTGGTCAGGGGAGAGCATTTAACATTGTATTCCTTCAACTGCTCTTTTAAACTCTCTCTTCTAGTGCCTTCCAAAGTATCCCACTCCCCCAATAATTCTGTTGTTTCTCTGCCCCATTCCCTTTGAGAGCTACTATCCTATTTGAGTTATTAAGTTTGGTACTACTTGGGGTTTTAAGGATTTTAGGACCATGTTTTTTGGGGGCAAGTCCTTCTGCTTCCATGATTTCAAATTATAATTAGTATCTATATGCAGGTGATTTCCAAGTCTTTATCTCTATAAATAATTTTCCTTTTGACATTCAGACTAGTATATTTTTCTGAATATCTCTACTTGAATACTTAATGTTTCAGGATCAACATGACTAATGTAAAGCCATCATCTTCCCATATCTATTCTTCTTATAGTTATCATAGATGATATATGTGTCTACTCGGCTGTTTAAGCCTAAAACTGCCATTTAAAAGTCCCTTTCTTTTTTATGTTCCACAACTGGGATTATTGATTATGCCCTCTAAGTATTTGTCTAGTCTCATTGCCTTTCTATAATCCCACTGGCATTAGACAAGTCCATGTCTTTAAAAATCCTTGCCTGGCTTATCATTGTAGCTTCCCTATGTCCAGCCATGATGGTTTTCAAAAATGCATCCAAATCTTATCATTGTTTAGTTAAAAATCCTGTAGTAGTTCCAATTTCCCTATGGTAATGTCCATCCTTCATGTTAAAATTACTTATTAAGCATATTTTACATGTTCATTTAATTGGCTATTTATCCTATTGGACAATAAATAATTTCTACATAATAGAGAAGACATTATTCTATGTGCAATCATAGTGATGACCATATTCCAGTCTACTAGTCGATGTATAGGTATTTAAAACTGCTATGTTCCCTCAATTATAATGGTTCTTGTATAGAGAAGAATATAAACTACAGTATTACCCCTTTCTAAATTTATGGTCTAACTGGGAGCAACACACTCATAAGGTATAAATTAAACAAAGAACATTCAGAAAGTAAATAATGTAGCACTGTCTATAAGTGAAGAGATATGGAGAAATCCAAGCCAAAATACTTGCAGAAGTCTCAACCGAGGTGAGACTGGAGTTGGGTTTTTGAAATAAGTAGCATTTGAAAATATAAAGGAAGAATAGAATCTACTTCACAAGTGGGAAATAATGTGTAAAAATTTAAAACAAACATTTCTTTAGAATAAGTAAGTTTATCTTTTGAAGCAAATTGCCAACCTTTAGTTAGGATAATGCTCTTGCTACATACCTCTGGAATAAAAATGTTTAATAACTTTAAAATAAGCAAGACTGATTTTTTGTTAGGGACAGTAAAACAAAATGTGATATTTAATGCTAATGCATAGTACCATGTAGATTTTAAGATATTGCTTTAGTGTGAGAACTATTATTATAGTAAAATGCATCCTAATGTAAGGAAAGTGATGGGATCTTCCATGTATATTTATGTTATTATAAATTCTAGTGGAATCTGGAATCAATTTTTTAACAGAGATGAGAAAAAGGCTGTTTGAAACAGGTATAAGCCATGGATGATAAAGTTATTTTATGTTGCCTAAGGAGGTTAAATGGATTGTACAGTAATGTGAAAGTGCCAATCCTATAGTTAAGGTTGAAGAAGTCATTTCCATTTAAAACTCTTATTTTCTCTTTCTCATATATATGTTTTAAAGTTGTGTTGGCTAGAATGTTTCATGCTTCATCTAAATTTCAGCCACATATTGTGAAATTACACAAAAAATTTCATTTGACCAATTCTGAGGCACCCAAACGTGAAAGGGCATTTTTCAGTTAGGGGATGTTTGGGAAATAAGTTAATTTTAAAATTCGATCATTCAAAATGATTTACTCTTTTCTTTAAGTGCTGCTTTTACTTACTTGAAATGATTTGGATTGGAGAGGGCAAACTGTGGTCTTTGGAAAGAGGAGTCCTGATCATGGAGATAACCACTTGTTCACACACGGTGACACCCCAGTAGGCTCCATAGGGCTTCTGCAATGAAGCACAGTCACAACTGCAAACACCGTCCATGGGAGGTGGCAGCTCAGATGCTCTTCCTGGGGCCAGCAATGGTCCAAAGCAACTTAGCTCTTCCCTCCAGCACACAGGACTTTCTACAGTTTGTCCAGTCCTCTCCATTGTCTTCTGGGGCAATGCAGCTAAGTCACAATTTCCAGTATACGAAACAAGACAATTTTGTTGAGTTATCTGTGGAAATAAAGGCATGTCATTCACACACACATATATACTGAGCCATGACACTTAGGATCATCATGGTGTCTTAGGTCACACATATGGCACACATGTTGTCCCATAAAACAGGGAGTATGTACCCAGATGCTGGATGGTTAAAATTAAGGGTGAGGTGAAAGAAGCACTTTCTAGATAGTTTCCAGTTGACACTAGCTCACAAGGGACTTGGCAATGAGACTGATGTGATTTGTCTATTCATATTCACATTTTTTTTTTTTTTGGTTGGGGATTCATTTAGGGTACAAAGAACCAGGTTACATTGATTGCATTTGTTTGCATTTGTTAGGTGAAGTCCCTCTTATATTTGTGTTCTGTCCCCAAAAGGTATATCACACCATGACCCCCCCTTTCCCTCCTTCCTTCTCTCGGCTGTCCCCTTCCCCTACCCTCCACCATGTACTACGTCATTAATTGTCCTCATATCAGAATTCAGTACATAGGATTCTTGCTTCTCCATTCTTGTGGTGCTTTACTGAGACTAATGTCTTCCATTCCATCCATGTTAATACAAAAGATGTAAAGTGTCCATCTTTATTAAGGGCTGAATAGTATTCCATGGTATACATATACTCCAGCTTGTTAATCCATTCCTGGGTTGGTGGGGCATTTAGGCTGTTTCCACATTTTGGCAATTGTAAATTGATCTGCGATAAACAGTCTAGTGCAAGTGTCCTTGTGGTAAAGTATTTTTTTTTTTTTTCTGGGTAAATGCCCAGTAATGGGATTGCAGGATCAAATAGGGGGTCTAGCTTGAGTTCTTGACAACTCTCTGTACTTCCTTCCAAAAAGGCTGTATTAGTTTGCAGTCCCACCAACAGTATAAAAGTGTTTCTTTCTCTCCAAATCAAAGCCAGCATCTTCAGTTTTGAGCTTTTGTGATGTGGGCCATTGTTACTGGGGTTATATAGTATCTCAGAATGGTTTTGATTTGCATTTGTCTAATAATTAGGGACGATGAGCATTTTTTCGTATGTTTGTTAGCCATTCATCTATCTTCTTTAGAAAAGGTTCTATCCATCTTTCTTGACCATTGATGTAAGGGATTGTTGGCTTTTTTCATGTTGGTTAATTTGAGTTCTCTATAGCTCCTAGTTATTAAGCTTTTGTCTGATTCAAAATATGCAAATATCCTTTCCCATTGTATAGGTTGTCTATTTGCTTTGGTTGCTGTCTCCTTAGCTGTACAGAAGCTTTTTGGTTTAATTAAGTCCCATTTGTTTATTTTTGTTGATGTTGCAATTGCCATGGAAGTCTTCTTCATAAAGTCTTTCATTAGGCCAACATCTTCAAGTGTTTTTCCCATGCTTTCATTGAGGATGTTTATAGTTTCCTATAGGTCGTTAGGTCTTTTCTCCATCTTTAAATCAATTTTTTGTGAGTGGAGAAAGGTGTGGGTCCAGTTTCAATCTTTTACATGTGGATATCCAGTTTTCCCCGCAGCATTTATTGAATAGAGATTCTTTCCCCCAGTGTAGGTTCTTGTTTGGTTTACCGAAGATTAGTTTGCTGTTGATTAGTTTCATTTCCTTGTTTTCTATTTAATTCCAGATCTCTATGTCTCTATTTTTGTGCCAATACCATGCTGTTTGATCATTATGGCCTTGTAGTACAACCTAAAGTCTGGTAAGATGATGTCTCTGGCTTTGTTTTTATTACTAAGAAGTGCCTTAGCTATATGGGATCTTTTCTGGTTCCATACAAAATGAGGAATTATTTTTTCCAAGTCTTGAAAGTACATGTTGGTATTTTAATTGGGGTGGCATTGAATCTGTAGATTGCTTTGGGAAGTATAGACATTTTTAACAATGTTGATTCTTCTCAGCCATGAGCATGGTATGTTCTTCCATTTGTTAGTGTCTTCTGCTACATTGACCACCTCCTTAAGTTGATTTACTTTTCATTGACTGGACATGCACCACATGTATGTATCAGTACAGTAGGCCTAGTTCCTTAAGTTGACCACCTCCCTATGTTGACCAGTTTGTTATAGTCTATAGTCCCTTGGGTGGTCAACCTACAGAGGTTCTACCGTAACTACATTGTTTCAGTTCTGTTTTGATTCTTTTTGTTATTATAATTAACTCTGTGAATAATACACATGTTTTAACAGTATCATTAAGTGCCTGGGAAATTTAGTGCTTAAACAATGACTGGCAGGTATCCAGATATGACTGTGCAGGAACTTTGTCTCTGAATGGACAACACTGAAGCATGACTCCAACTCCGGAGTTTCTCTGGGGATCCAGCTGAAGCTTGCCTGAGCTTTCCCTGCAGTTGCACGCTTGCTGGACTTCCTCTCTTTTCTTGTTTCTCCTTCCTCCACTGGCTTACCACTTTCCCTTGGGAGCAGTTCCTTAATAAATTACTTGTAGTAAATCCTTGCCTTGGGGTCTGCTTCTGTGGAACCTGACCTAAGACATATTTCCATAAATCTGTGATTATTCTCATAAGATATTGTCTTGGAATTATTCAATCACATGGCGTAAACTTTTTAAAGTGCCTGGTAAATACTATCTCTTTGCCTCCTAGAAAGGCTGTGCAGACTATAGGTGTATGCATGCTCCTTCTGTGGCACCTTCTGAAGTGTTATCATTATCATTTGAACAAGTCTTTGTCTTGTTAATAAGCTAAGTATAATTTATTGTAAGAATTATTTGGTGGCTTTTGAATGAGCAGCTTTTGAAAGAATTTGGTCAAACTCGTGTGTAATTCTGAATAGCTATAGCATGATGCTTCTGATCTTTCCTCAGAGCAAAGGCCCTTTTTTTTTGTAATGCCTTCACTTTCTCCAAAGGTAGACAAAGATGAGCCCTGAGTGGCCGGATTTGTGCTAGGTGGAGACCCTGATTCTCTGCCACATTTATGGGACTTGGAATAGTTGCTTGGATAATGTGGGCCCAACAAGTTCTGTTCTTTGTCAGTATGAAAGTAGAATTTAAAGTTAGAAAGTCTAAGAAACTACAGAGAATAAAAAATCTAGGGAGTAGGAATATACTTATATGAGCACCAGAAGGCGGCCCATCATCTCAAATAACATAATGGAACAGAATATTGTGCTTATATATGGACTCATATATGGAAATCTGATGACTGAATGGGTTACTGTGGTTGAACAGAGAGCATAGAAAGAGCTCTTCAATAAATGATGCTGGGAAAATTGTTTATCTACCTGGTAAGCCAAATATTGATTTCTATTTTATTACATATACAAACCTCAAATTTAGTCAGAACAAGTGTTTACATGAGAAAGGTAAAATTGTAAAACTTTAGGAAAAACCAAGAGAGAAAAAAACCTTTCAGCCTTGGAGTACAGAAGATTTTTTTTTTTTTTTTTCTCCTTTATTGAAACAAGGTCTTGGTCTGTCATCAGGGTTAGAATTCAATGACATGATCATAGCCCACAGAAAACTTAAACTCTCAGGCTCAGGTGATCCTTCTGCTTTGACTTCCCAAAGTGCTAGGATTACAGGAAGGTGCCACCATGCCCAGCCAGGAATAATTTTTATACAAGACCCCAATAGCTCTTACCATAAAGAAAAGACTGAGAAATTTGGTTATATTCAAATTAATAACTTATAATGTTCAAAAGTGACTGTTAAGAAGAGAAAGAGACAAACCCAGAACTGAAAGAAGCTATGTGATAAACATCATAATCAAGATATTATTAGTATTTACAATATATAAATTTTGTATATAAAGAACGTTAACAAATTTTTTAACAAGACAACATGGTAGGGAAAAATGGGCATGTATAGACGTTTTGTACTAGGGAAAATAACCATGACCTATAAATATATGAAAACATGCTTAACTTCATTAGTAATCAGGGAGAGGAAAACTATGCATAATAAAATAAGATTTTACCTGCAGGAGTGGGTAAAATTCATAAATCTGACAGTACTAAATATTAATAAGTATATCAAGCAATGGGAACTCTTCATGGCTACAGTTTGGCATGTATAATGAAGAAAACTTTTTGGAAAATGATTTGAAATTTTCTTTTAAATTAAAAAGTTTCCATACTACAGACCTCAAAATTTTCACTTCTAGATATATGTATCTTATGGACACTTATGCCTGAAGATATACATAAGACATTGTGACTGAGAAGAATTTTTGTAATAGCAAAAGAGGAGAAGCAGCCTAAATGCTCATCAGCAGTAAGGCAGGTAACTATATTATAGTATATTTACATATCAGTATATTATGGAAAACGAAGTCATTTAGCATGTATGAATCTTAAAATAGTGTTTAGTTTATAAAGAAAATCACAGACTATGTTTGGTAAATATGTCAGTTTAAAATCAGAATAAAATAAAGAATATAAACATTTGTTCATGTATAACCACAAAACTTGAAAAAAAAAAGTGAAATAATAATTAACACAAAAATTAGAACTATGGTTACATCTGTTCTATAGGAGCTGGGCTGAGGAAGTAAAGATTCAAATTTCCACACTGCTAAATTGCCCCACTACTGATCTGGGGCTACCTCAAAAAGGTAGCTGAATGAGGGGGAAACCTAGAAGTCTATAGGAGTTGCTCACCTATCATAGGCCAAGAATTGAGCTGCACATATGTAGGTAAGTGTTCACAAGACCTAGCAGATATTTCCTGCTTTAAGGCTGAGAGCTGAAAGAGGTCAGCTGACACTAAAAGTCCTGCAGTTCTGAAGACATTAGAGGGAACACTCCTCCAAGTTGCAGACAGCTGACTCCTTGTTATACATTCACAGAACAAGAGAACTCTCTGGAGTATCTTTTATAAGGGCACTAATCCCATTCATGTGGGCTCCACCCTCATGACCTAAATTACATTCTAAAAATCTCCTCTATTAATACCATCACATTGGGGGTTTAGCATTTCAACATATGAGTTTTGAGAGAAGAAAAACACACAGTCAGGAACAAAAATGATAGTCCCATATCAAACCATACCAATAACAGTAAATGAAAATGGACTAAAAACTCCAGTTGAAAGACACAGATTGTCAGACTAGATAATAACCAAGATCTATCTCTGTGCTATCTACAAGAGAGATATTTTTGTTTAAACTAAAAATTCAGAGAGCTATTGTTCTGCTGTTCAGTCTCTGCTTTTAAGTTATTCTCTTAAAATATCATCTTTATCTACCCTTAATTATTAATATATTTTTGACATCTTCAAAAGTTATACTTATAAATCCATCCTCTTTTGAGCTATGTTACTGTGATACTCCAATTTACACACTTTGCTTAAGTTTGTTGTCACCTTATCTGAAACATGCCCAAGGCTAACTTAATCATTCTACCCCCTACATAAATTTCCCCTCTCAATTTTTTTTTCTTTCACTATCAATAAAATTACCATTTTTGCTGATTTTCTAGGTTCAAAACTTTGAAGTCAATTTATATTCCATTATCTTTTAAACACTAAATCACATTGCATTTTCTTTTCAAAATGTCTTTTTCCTCTGCCACAAGTATTTAGATATTTAGGTCCTTGTCACTACATGTATTTTGTAGAATAACGAAGAAGTGTTTAAGCATAGAATGTAGATATTATCTGTATGTACTTCTCCAAGTTCTGCATACGTGTACATTTTTTTTTTTCATATTCATCTTGACATCTTCTTCTATGTTAATGGATCGAACTCATGAAAATAGTTTCTGATAATTGTTCCTAGGTCTTTACTTGATTTCTGTTGAATTTCACACTTAGGGACTTTGTAGTTCCTTGGTACTAGAACTTCCTTAAAAACGATTTTTATTATACAAAAATATTATACTAGCATTAGAAGAAACATCAATGTATGTATGTACATTTACAATTACATTGTTTAAATTATAAACTTTTAGATATTTATTTTTGTATTCTGCTTTTAAAATTAAATACATTTTTCATTTCTGCTGAAAAGTCTCCACATTTTATTTTTAATGCTCACATTATATTCATCAAACCATAGTACAATGATTTACTGAAACTATTTCTCATTGTTAAGTATCAGGGCTTTTTACAAATTTTATTTTCCCATCTTATCTAATTCTACCATGTGTTTTTCTGCATACATTTTGATATGATTATTATTAAGATAAACTCCCAAGAACTGGATTACTGGGGCAAAGAGTATGAACTTTTTCCCTAACGATTCTTGATATAGTCTACCAAAATTAATTCCAAATATGTTATAATTATTTCTGAATTGGCTTATCCCATTCTAAAGCAATATTTCACATACAGCACTCTTATTAGTTTTTCTCAAGAATTTATTTTACAATGATTTCAGACATACAGAAAAGTTTCAAGCTTAGGATAACGAACTTCTGTATCCTCCCTGCTCCCCAACAGATTTCTCATCTATTATAGTAATATTTCATTGCATCTGGTTCATCCTCCATCATCTTCTGACTTTCTGCATTCTGTTATCATCTGCAATTTTTAAAACTATTTTTGAGAGCAAGTTGCAATCCCAATGCCCCATTGTCCTTAAATATTTCAGAACAAGATACCTGACCCCATACCTATTTCTAAGTTAGGAAATCAAACTGATACAATACTACTCTCAAATCAAAACACACCATAGATCACTTGATGGGGTCAAACTCTATCAAGTAATCCAAAAATTTTTCTTTTATCTTTTATGTTCCAGAATTCCATCCATCCAGGAATATACATAGTTTATTCAGCCATGATTTATTTTTAGTCTTTTGTGATTTGAAGAAGCTCTCAGTCTTTCCCTGTATATCATATCCTTGATAGTCTTACACAGTACAAGATTTTGTGAGATGACATTCATCTTGGGCCCATTAAACGTTTTCTGTGACTAAACAAACACAGACTTAGGTAATTATTTTTTGGCACAAATACCACAGGAATGAAGCTGTGCATTTCTTAGTATAACTCAACAGAGAAGAGAAAGTCTTTCCAACAAAGGGAAGGGTTGAATATTCAAACACAGAAAAATGAATTTTCACCCTTACCTTGTACCATAAATCCAAAGTAATTTGCGATAGAAAATAAACTCAAACATAAAAGCAAAACTATAAAACTTCTAGAAGAAAATGAAGGAGAATGGACTTAATGTGTTATGCAAAGATTTCTTAGGTAGCACACAGAGAAAAAATCATCATAAAAACAAATAATAAGCTAGATACCAAAATTCAAAACTTTTCTTCATATGAAGGCACCTTTAAGAAAATGAATAGGCAGGACATTAATAAAATCTTCATAAGCTGTTCCTCTGACAAATGACAAAAAAAAAGCAACAAAAATTGGCAAAAGACTTTAAAATGTATTTCACTGCACAAAGAAAGGTATATATGTATATATATATGATAATTAAGTGTGAAAATGTATTGAACATTGTTGGTCATCACTGAAATGAAAATTAGCAAAATTTGAGATATACCATTACACATTAGTATAAAATAAAGGAACTGGTAATGTCTAATATTGTTAAGAATGTAGAGCTATTAGAATTGTCTATTTTTTTTTTTTAATTTTTGCTCTTAGGAGTGTTAAAATCTTTATAAGCATTACCTTAAAAAATATATATAATCAAAAGGAAAAGAAGAATCACAACAACAACATTTTGTATTAGCTAGGGAAATTTGATAATTTTAAGGAATCGCTACTTTTGTTAAGTATGATAACAGTCTTATAGTTATAATAAGAAAAAAATCTTTATATTTTAGAAATGTATACTGAGATGTATAGGAGTAAAATGTCATGATGCCCAGATTTTGAAAAGTGTAATTCATAAATAGATAAATTTAATACATCAAATCTTGTTACTTTAAAATCTGGGTGAAGAGTGTATGAGGTGATTGTTAAGCCATTTTCTGTACATTTGAAATTTTCATTATAATAATTAAAAATTATAAAAGAAAAATGAATCACAGTAACATAACAGAGAATGATAGGTTGTTTAATACACAAGGTGATCAGAGAAGGTATTCTTGGTAAAGGGGCATCTGAGTATGCACCTGAATGAAATAAGAGCAAGGCAGCTCTATTTTTGGAAAAAGCACGTTTCAGTACAAGTTCAGATAACCTGAAATGGGAAGGTGTTTGGCACATTTATGGCACACTTGTATATTTTCAAACAGTTGTTAGAGCAGTGCCCTGGGGGTGGGGGTTTCACTGTTCCAGATAACCACATATGGAAGTTAGATGAGGGTATCGACTTCCCATTCTCTAGTACTCCATACCAAGACTTTAAATCAGCAATTTTTACAATTTTTGATTCTGGACTTTTTTTGTGATCTTAAAAGTATTGAGGATACCAGAAAACTTCATTTTACAGAGCTATATTAAGGAATATTGATTATACATATTGGAAATTAAAGTGACACAATATTAAAATATTCATTTATCATTAATTTAGAAGAATAAACTCAGTAAATGTTAGCAAAATAACATGTATTTTAAGAAAGCCATATTTTCAAAATAAATTAGAGTGACAGTTTTAGAATTGTTGCAAATCCCTTTAATGCACATCTCTTGCAATTATTACAAATCTTTCTTCTTAGAAAAGTTGGATTTTCATCTCTACTCTGAATTCACTCAACTGCGATAGATTATATGGGTTGGATTATTTGAGGAAAAGTCAGCTTCACACAGATATGTGTTTTATAAGAAGAAATATTTTATTAGCTTTTCAAGATAATTGCAAGTATTCTTTGATACTATAATTCTACAAGTGATAGTTTCTCAAAGGTTACTAGCAAGGAGAAATCTAAAACTATATCAGTGTATTTTTAATATTCTGTAATGCTAACATACCTTGGTCTATTTTACACTTTGAATGTGATTTTTTAACATCATGCATTGATCATTTGGAAATGATTAGTTCCTTGAGTTATACAGATTATCCAAACATAGATGTGCGCTGTTATATAGTATACAAAAATTTTATTTGTTAGTATTACCCACGTTCTCATTTGTACAGTCCTTAAGTGTTAGAAAACTGTGTACCTCATAATTATAAATACAAGTTTTCAAAAATTATTCCTGATACTTCTATACAAAAATTTTATCACTGACATCAAATGCTGTCAGCATTTATACTGGAAGTGACACTTTTTTTTTTTTTTTTTCCTAATACTGGCTCTGAGTAACTATAGTTTGTCAGACATGCTTTCAAGTCAAAATGAGACTTCATTTTTAAAAGTAGCTAGTTCAACTCAGAACACAAAGTATAATGCCTGTACTTATATACAAAAGTAACTTTGTACTTAGTGTTGGTGAAAGGAAGTTACAATTTTCCAGGAGCAAGGAAGTAGACTCCAACTATTGAAGGGCGTAGACAAAGTCCCATTACGAAAGAGCATGAATTCAAGGAAGTGAGTTATTAGGGCTCACCAGGTAACATCTACTATGGTAGGAATAGTAAAAGTGATAGGAAGCAACTGAATACTGGCCATGGGTTGAAGGCAGAATCCAGCCAAAGTTCTGGATAGTCTCAATGTACATTTTGAGAGAGAAATGAGTCTTGATAGTACCTAGTTCTTGGCCTGAGTATCTAGGTGAATGGTTTTCCTTCTATTGATATGTAAAACATAAGAAGACCAAGTTTGTAGGGAGAGATTAAGCCCATTTTAAGATACAAATTTGAGATGTTTATGAGGTGTATGTGAATATATTATTAAGTACAAGTCTAGAGTGCAGGAGAAATAGGGAATAGACATTACAGTTTTGAGTTTTCTGTGTATAAAGGGCATTTAAAACCCCAAGTGGAAGTAAATAGGAAAAAGAGATGAGGACTATATTATGGCTCCCCAGGGAAAAACAGACAGAGTGTGTGTGTGTGTGTGTGTGTGTGTGTGTGTGTGTGTGTAAATTGGCTCACACAATTGATTTCTGAAAACTGGAGACCCAAGAAAGCTAGTGGTATAAGTCCCAGTCTGAGGGTAGGAGAAGGGCTGAGTCCCAGCTTGAGCAGTCGGAGACAGCACATTTTCTCATCCTCTACCTTTTGGTTTTTTGTAAGCCCTCAGGAGAGTAGGTGACGCCCACACGCATGGGAGAGGGCAATCATCTTTACTCAGAATCTACTGATTCAAATGTTAATTTTACCTGAAAACACCATCATGGACACACCCAGAAATAATATTTAAACAAATATGTGGACACTTAGGGCCCAGTTAGGAAGACACATAAAATTACTCACCACAGGGAGCAAGCTGTGGTTTCTTGTTCTAGGAGTCAGCAAGCCGAGGGGGCCAGCAAAGGAAACGGGGGCAAAATGGTTTGAAAACTATATACAGTTAAACACTACTATTATTTAAAGTTAATTTTAATAACATAGCTTTTATTTTCAAATCTTTCTTAATCCCATGTGGCTAAACCTTGGTGCTGATTTGTTCTGGTTTCTTCTTTCTAAAAGCAGAATATGCTTTACCTAATTACTTGTTGAAACACATTAAGAGAATTCTTGGCCACATGGTCTGAAATTGCTGAACTTCTGGACTTTAAAAAAGAATCCTCACTTACCATATATTCTGCGTTTTACTGTGGAGGATTTAAGAAAGTTCTGCCTTCCTGTAGAACATTTGGTAAAACGTTTTCCTTCTCTGTTTCCTTCTCCTCTTCCTCCTGCTCCTGTTTTCTCATTTTAATTCAAGCTATTTATTTTTGAAGAACTACATTGCCTTCCCTTTCTGTAGCTCTAAAAAAAATGTTATTCTAATTGTTGCAGGAATCCTTGGGCTTTAATAACCCTTTCTATGCAGCAAACATGTCTCTTTGATTACAACTCAGAAGTTTGCATCTGTACAAGATACATGTATTCTCCACCCCGTGAAGATAGCAGAGTGAGCAAGCGAGGCCAAGGGCAGTACCTTCTGGTACCTTCTAGAGGAGAGGGCATCCTTTTTTATGTTCAGAGCCTTTGAAAATTTGACTGTAAATATGTGATCTCCATTTTCTTGACTTGTGTTCTTGCTGACTTCAACTAGTGTATAGCAGAGTTATAACTGGAAAAAAGGCTAGCCTGACTCAGTTACAGTAAGGGGGACTACGAAACGGGGCTTTGTATTTGCAGGCTCCAAGGTTTTGTCAGATGAGTGGCTCCCTCCTAGAAAGGCTGTGGGACCAAAGAAGGCCTGAAAGAGAGGAGGGACTTGTCATTCAGTCAGGGTCTGATCCTTTTGTCAGTTTTCAACTAATAGCAGGGCCAGGATTCATGAAAAGAGAGTCCTTATAAAACGATGCATGAAATAAATGGGTCTAAGCACTGCTTTACCTTTTCTATATTTGATCCAGGTCTTCAATACACATTTCTGATTTCATAGGATTCCCAGAGACAGGTCATAGGTCTTTCTTTTGGTTCCTTTCATGTAGATTTAAATTTCAAGTGAGGCTTCTCCCTATGCAAAATCAACAGGGATATAGCTATAGCTAGAGATTAAAGAGGAGGAGACAAGATTAAAAATCAACATCCCGTGAGAAAAAGGAAAGAGCAAAGGCCTAAGGGCTGCTTCCTCCATCTCTGCTGCAACGCCAGACTGACTCCTGCATTCCAGCTGCCACGTGCCTTGTGGCTAAGCAGCAATTCTGAAGAGAAATCTTTGCATTTAAGTACAACTCTTTGAACAATAATGTATGCCCTTTTTTTTTTTTTGAGTTATGTTATTAAATTTATGTAATAGGGAACTAAACGTCATTAATTCACTCCTGAAGAGGAGAGCTGTTAATACTGAATGCAATTCTGGCCTTTCATTGATGGCCACTTTTCTTGTATCTCTGAGCTAGCATTAGCGCAGCACTGCATTGCAGGTATTGATTTGGAATCCGAAAGTTAAATTGATTACCTTCATCGATATCCGGGGTATTTAGACAGCATTTGCTTTTCCCCTGTGGAATGTCACCACGTGGCTGTCCTCTGGTCTCTCTCTTCTTTTTCTTTTTTTGGCTTTCTTTGGGTGTTTAACAGCTCCCTCAGGGCATTGCCAATTATTTATGATATACTTTTCCTTGTACGATCTAGTTGGAAAACCTGTTCCTATGGAAACTGCTGTTTTCAAACAGGATCCTTCTAACTTCAAAACAATACCATCAAATATGCAATAGCACATATCTCTTTTCATGACAAGAACATTCTAATGATTTGTAAAACCAAACCTGAAAATCTGAACATTTTTAAAAAGGACAAAACATGTGGGATGTCCATCGGTGTGAGCAGGACATGAGACAGTTGTCTGAAGAAAACTTCTGGGAATTAGTTTGACTTTGTATATTTAGGGATGTCTGGTGAGAGTCTAGCACAGGCTTAGAAATTATGTTCAGCAGAGACCTGTGAATAAGGTGAAGTAGATTTAACAGAGATTCACTGAACTTGGGTTTTAACATTTCTGTTTTAGTTTACTCTTGAATATTAAACTCCTTCTCATTCAAAGCCCAGTCACTGGCAGCGCAGCACCAAGTACTACATTTTATAACCAGAGTGTTTATTAGCTTATTACTCAGTCATCCTTTGTTTTCTTTGTCCTACTGTTTATTCATTTCAAAGCCAGGACATAAAGGACAATGTACCACTGAGCGCTGCTCCTTGCAGAGAGCTTTGTTAATCAGGTTACTAAGGCAAAATCACTCCATATCCTTGACTGATAGTTTTCCTTTTGTTTGTTGAGAGACAGTCATTTTCTCTCACTGCATTCAAAACCAAAATTTGCTAGTTACCATGGCAATATTTTTGAAGTCAGTATCACTCTAATGTTCCCTCATGACCTATTATGATATAGCTCAGATTTGTTGTAGACTTCATTTGTCCATCAATCATACTAAAGAATTCTGAGCAAAAGAGAGTGAGTTCTAGAGAATTCTGAGGAACTCAGGGAGGAGGATGGGGGAGAGAATAGATCACATGCACATAAAAAGTTATTAATATATTATTTCATTGAAAAGTGTAATAATGAGCCTAGGCAATTTCAGAGTGGCATGTTGAGGGAGACAAATCAATAGTTTCATTCTTATTCAATTGGAATGCAGTGTAGATAAATTCTCACAAAAATTATTAATTAAGTCCACTCTCAAGCATATGTTTATTCTTTGATTTTAAGCCAAGAGATTCCCTGAGAACTGGTTAAATATGTAGGATAAAATCAGAACGTTCAGATTAAAAATGTGATGTTAGAGTTCTTGTTGAGGAGTTCCTGTTTGGAGACTGACCGGCTCTCTCCCGTGCTTGATTCAGGAATGGCGGCTTCC
The DNA here is from genome assembly GCA_963574355.1 of Loris lydekkerianus. Classification (NCBI taxonomy): domain Eukaryota; kingdom Metazoa; phylum Chordata; class Mammalia; order Primates; family Lorisidae; genus Loris; species Loris lydekkerianus. The sequence continues at coordinate 16,750 of CAUYPK010082906.1, forward strand.
CGTTTAAAGGACGTCATTTATGAGTGAGATCAAGAAGCATGGGGACCCCGGGGGAGAAATGCCAAAACCATGAGAGGTTTCTGCCTGCATCCTGATCCCTGATCAGGAGGCAATATCGGCATTAGAATGGAGCAAACCTGTCCGTGGATAACCAGAATGTTTTATCTTTGCCTGGAATCTAATAATTTTTATTGTCAATCACCACTGCGGGCTTCACACAGCCCCCCACCTCCCTGAAGACTAAAGTATCGTTTGGGATAATTAGTAAAATTTAGAAAATCAAATAATCACAGTATTTTGTAGCTGGGATAAACATCAACCATGTAATATAGATATTTTAAATAAGAGTGATATTGGTTTGGAGGCAATGAAAAAAAATTTATAAAACACAGGTATATGTACATTACAAAAGCATAATATATAGTATATGTATAATAACATTTAATGAGGGAATGACTACTAAAAAATGTCTAAAAGGGCTACTTAAGGGAAAATATTAAAATAAAAAAACTGTTGTGTAACAGTCCTAGGTAGGTTAACTGACCCAATTTCCACAGCTGCTTAGTTCACATACAGCTTTCTGTCTCAAATCTCTTGACATCCTCACAAAATTTCTACATTAGTTGATCATTTTTTTGTCTGTGATGTGCTGCAAAGAGTGTTAAGATTTAGGATACAAAACAAAAACATCATTGTCTCTAACATCTAGGAGACACTGGAGGATATCCAGTGATTACAGACCACTGTGGAAAGGGCCGTCAGAGTAGAGAAACACATACAGATCCCCTATCTAGTATTCTGGGGAGCCAACTAAATGCTTATGTTCATGGTATTTTTATTCTATGAGCTTGACAGTGGTTTTCTCTTGTGAATGTGTCCTCTGGGAAATGCAATGTAGACTTTGTTAGGGTATAATGGAATGAGACAATCTGGGCTTGTCCTTAGTAAGTAGCCAGGGAATTTGCAGTTGGCTTTGAACATGGTTTTGTTTTTGATCTTTGTTCTTTTTTTTTTCGTATATTGATGTCATAGAATTTCTTTAAGAATTAAAACTCTCACTCTCTCTTTCTCTACACACATACACATTCACAATCACAATCTCACATACACATACACACAGTTTATTCAAACCTAAGAGGCCCTTAGTGTCCTTTTGGTCAAATAAAATGGGGCCGGAAATCAGATGCATCGTCCTAAACCTTTCAAGAAGCAAGGATCAATTTCTTTGTGTAATTTGCCCAATTTCTTTGCCACCTGCTTGTGTTCTAGTGCTTGAGGCCTCTTCTTGGAGATAGTTTTTGAACACAAGGAGATCCATCAGTGAGTCTTCAACATAAACTTGGCTGATTGGCAGTGGTGAAAATCATTGGGCATTAATCCCTGACTTCCCACAAGGTCCAGCGGGGAGGGATGTGGCTTGTTCCTGTTGAGTGTGTATGTGGTCTGATCACATTGGTTTGTGCATTTGGCCTCTCACCCGAGGTGCACACCCCCTCTCTCCCCTGTTACAGGTGACATATTAAGCTGCTATCTGTCACGTTTTAAAACACAAAATGAACAAAACTCCTAAGGAATGTGTTGGCCAAACCAAATAGATGAGAGGCATGGTCTGGATGCCTCTGCAGATCAGAGAATAACTAGGCCATGAATTTCCTGAGCTATCTGGAATTTGTACAGCTTCCCGTCATCTATTTCCCCAAGGTGATCGCAAGTCAAAGTTTAAAATGAAAAGGTTTTGTGTACCTATTTCTCACACCATCCAGCAAAAGAACAGTTGTGATGGTTGTATCATTATTTACAGTTGCCCAGGAGGCAGGTAAGTGGAAAGAAATAACTTTTGAGTTAGTTTTAAAAGCTGAGTGAATTTTGTGAACTAGAACCCAGAAATTTTGGAAGAGGGAGAAAAATTAATATTTGCTGAAGAGCTGTTCTACACATATATCAGGTACTGAGTCTGAAACATAACAATTATCTCAGTCTTTACAAACAAACTGCTGGGTAAATAGTATTCCTATTTTACAGATGGGGAAAATGAGATGAAGGAAGGATAAATAATTACCAGTTTATACACATAATAAAGGAATAATCTGTTACTAGTATTGTCCACATCCACCTGACTTTACTATTCCAAGAGACTTTTGCCCAGGAAGATAAAAAATTTACAAATATCCTTATTATTTATTCTAGGGATTTCCAGACCTATTACCTTTTCAATAGAAAGTACTAGAAGACTACTTACTTTCTAACAGTCTTTGGAGTTCTCACTTCAAATTCCTCACCTTGCTGTTTCCACCAATCCTGAACTGTTATACCAAGATCCCAAGATCTTTATTCCATCCCATCAATCCCCTACACCGAAAAACCGATCCTAAGACAGATTCAAACTCTCAAGAACTATCAGACTTTAATTTTCTCCCTTTAAGACTATAATTCAGTAGAGTTAATAATATAAATTTACACTTTATCTTATCTGGTTGGTTGATTGATTGATTTCATTCATCACTCATTTAACATATCTGTGCGACTAAATTGTGTAAGTCCTCTCCTCTCCATGGTTTGATACCTTCTTTGTTGATAAATTTTCTTTTTTCCTTGTCACTCAGATCCATGTGAAAGTGCCCACACTGACATACAGACAACAAGCGCGCGCACACACACACACACACACACACACTCACTAACTTAAAACCTTCACCTATACCTCAAATTAACTTTAAATGGGAAAGTCCCTTACCCTTACTCTCCCCTCTTCCTGGGTTATGTAGGTAGTCTTAAACAATAGTAGACCATAGCACCTGGTTCTCAATAATCCAAGATCAAACCTAAATGATTAGGTTACATGGTTTGTGTTTCTAAGGTCAAGTTCAAATTGTAGGTGAGCCCTTCCTGCAGGGGGGTGTGCTGTATACCCTTACATTGTGCACATTAGGTGAGAGCTTATCAAACTTCCTCCTTCTTCTCATCACCTTTTTCCTTCTTCCACCACTCGAATTTACTTATGTTTTTCTCTGTGTGAGTGTGTAGTTGTCTTTCCATTAGTTTCATGTTAGTATTGAGAACATTGGATACTTGCTTTTCCATTCTTATGATACTTTGCTTGGAAGAATGTGCTTCAACTCCAGCCAAGTAAGTAGAAAAGATGCAAAGTCTTTATCTTTTTCATGGCTAAATAGTATTTCATGGTATACATATACCACAGTTTATTAATCCATTCACAAATTGATGGGTACTTGGGTTGGCCATTAGGAATTGAGCTGTGATAAACATTCTAGTGCAAATATTCTTGTGATAAAATGTGTTTTTTTTTCTTCTGGGTAGATATCTAGTAGTGGGATTGTAGGATCAAATGGAAGGTTATTGTTTCACAATAATCCATCTAATAAGAATACTATTAAATATATATGTATATTATCTGTCATTTTATGTTATTGGTAGGACAAAACACTACAAGAGAATCACATCAGAATTGTGGAGTAGAATTAACACGCATATATTCTGGCCATTTTTTCTGAAGATGGAATAGATGGATAGACCCAGGTGTATAGAGGAGGGGGCTGAAGAGAGCAGCAAGCCTTGATGAGTGAGTATTGGACATAAAAGGACCCTTTAACACAGCTCATGAATAGGACTACTTGAAAACCAGGTGGGATAAAAAGTGGAAGAAAAAAACTAAGAAAAAAGGAACATAATTTCCATTCTAACATACAAAACATACAAAATATACAAATGTACAAAACATACAAAATAGGTGAAATAGTCTCAGTTCTACTGTCTGGAATCCTTACTTGCAGTAGCAGAGTGAGAAACAGAGTGGAAGATGTATGGAAAATTAGAAGTTACTGACAAATCTAGATGTGAACCCTAAAAATCAATGGGCAATGAAAGGTTTTAGGAGACTAACGTGGGCTTTTGAAGAAATTGAATGTGTCAGCCAAAGAAAAAGTTTCTATGTATCAATACAATCTATAGTGCTACAGGCTGTATACTTGCAAAATTAGACAAATTAGATATAGCCTTCAGGCAACGATAGGCTACTATTTGCAAGCAAGAAACAGAATATTTGTCTCTCTAGAGGCTGCAGTAGAGAGCCCTGGTGAATCGGAAGAACTGAATCAGAGTTATAACCAATTCCACAGTGTGCAAGTAGACATTGGTATCAAAAGTAGTTTGTTCAGGCTTAAGGACATAAAATTATATTCTGGACAGAATGAAATCACTGGTAAACATCAGGTAATGAGATTCTAATATCGCAGCATTTCAAGGTTGTTTTGAGGTCTGTTGCAGGTAAGGCAAACAGGAAGCTAAGATAGTGCTATAATGCGGGACATTTCCTTTGTGGTGAGCGGTGGAAATGTCGGAGCAGTCTTCTCCAATTTGCAGCTGGAGAGTACTCATTTCCTTAGAGTGATCAAGCAGGGAACTGAATAGTAAATGACCCTCCAAATGCCAAACATAATTGTAAGGCTTTGAATCTCCTAGTTTTTTAATCCTTAGAAATGGCAGGATTCTCAATTCAGAGGAAGCTATGTTGTCAAATTCTCATCTGTTCAGTTTTGTTTTCAGCATGAACTTATGCAGTTTGATTAAAAAAAAATTAGGACATTTTTACTTTGTATTTTCAGTTTGATATTCACATACAACAATGAATACTTTCGATCGCAGGATAGCATAATTGGTTTTAATATTTTTTACTGCAATTAATATGCAATTTATGCTACATTCCACTGTCTGTCCTTAACCTATCTCTTTCTTTATCAAAATCAGCATTCTATGAGAATGAATCATTAGGCTTGTATCTACCTGCGAATAACAAAATGGAATGGCACATAACAACCTGACTTCATGAAATAATTGCCATTTTAATAAGTAAAATAATTTAGAATATAGAATTCATTTGTATTCTAAATATCTTAATTGGATGCCCAAGTTCCTTATTCTAGAACTATGAACCTCAAATTATTACATATAGATTTTGCTTTATTCTCATTTCAAATAACGACAATTTTGTTGTTCAGCAACCCAAGAAATCTTCAAAACAAAAGTTTGCAAATCTCTCTCAGTTATTCTGTGAAAAATATGAATTTTGTATGGGATTATAAAAAGTGAGGACTATAATTTTAAGCTTAACCTGTATTTGTAAAATGAAAAAATGAGATTTCACTAAAGCTAATTACAGAATTTTCAGTCTTATTTTTCTCTAAAAAATATTATTCTCCCTCCTTGGAATTTCTGCAGTGTTTTCAGGGTTTGTGTTTTAGTGAGGTACATAAACAGAGGTGAGAATTTTAAATCTAGTGTCACATCCCTTAATTTCTTTCAGTGAAGTAATGGAGGCTGCAAGAAAGAAAAGCTTTTCTTTATGCCCAAGAGAATTTCTAGAGCACTCAATATTGAGGAAAGAGAAAAGGAGTTTAAAGGGAGCAATGCAACAATTCAATTCAACTCAGCAATTCTACATAAAATTATTGTGTTGAATTACTTCAAATCATTGTGCCAAGTATGAAAACAAGTATAATTTTGTCAGTGCTCCCAGAGACCCTCTCTGCCTTTTGTTTTCCTAATCAGACAAAGATTTTCCTTCTGGGACTCTTTTTTCTTTCATTATGCAGCAGGTAAAGCTTTTGATACAGACCCTATGTCCAATTTCAATGATGAGCCTAAATTGGTCTAAGCCATGGGTGGGCCAATATTTTCTGTAAAGGGCCAGTATGTGACTATTTTAGACTTTGGGGGCCTATGCAATCTCTGTCACAACTGTTTACCTCTACCCTTGTAATAGCCACGGTGAGCACATAAGTAGGCGTGGCTGTGTTTCTATAAAAGTTGATTTGTAAAACCAGGCGGTGGGCCAGATTTGCCCCTTGTGCCATAGTTTGTGGGCAGTGCCAACCTCTGATCTAAACCAAACTCCAGTATTGCCGTGACTGGGTCAAGTCAAAGCCAATCAATGCATGATCTTACCTTAGTTAAAGGGAATCTTGAGAAATGAGGTCAGCCCACAGGAAACCTCAAATTTCGTTTTTTTTTTAAATTATAGGATAAGATCTCCTATATATATCACTATGAAGGAGAAAGTTACAGTTGTTTTCAGCAGCCAACTTATTCCACTGGAGGAACCCAGCACTGAGGAGTAAGCCAACACGTGCAGGGGAACCTGCCTGAAAGGCTGTTCTACCCCACTTCCCAGTTAAATAGTTTGTTGTATTAGTCAGTATAAGTGAGTTTTACATTACTCATAACTGAAAGATCCCAACTATTGCAGACCTACAAGTACACGGAGTAAAACAGTACAGGTGCTGCAGAGGAATTGCCAAATAAAACACAGAGGCTCAGAGAAGGGAGAATCATAATTGGTTCTAGGAAAGTTTTATTACATGATGCCATTGGAAAAAGAGCTTTTAGATTAGATTTTTGTAGCAGAGATGAAAGATAAAAACCAGCATGACAAAATGTTCACAGGTGGCAAATAGTGGGTTGAATTTGTGGACCATCAAATCTTACAGTCTGATGGAAGTCCAGGGTTTCCAAGGAGGAGCAGTGGGAAATTGCCCTGGAGTCGGTGTGAGAAATCTGAGTCATGCTTCAGAGTGGAGAACTGGAATGTGAAGAAGAGGGCCTGCAAATGAAATTGAGATTTCTAATAGGACTTAGAAAATATCTGAGTCTCTGCCAGGAAATGTGGTGATATTGACAGTTAATCAGGAGAATAAGCTACATGCAGAGATGTGCCAGCTATGGGCACCAATCTAATCAGGATGCAGACAGAACAAAGAAAATGTAAACAAGCATCCTGTTTTATCTCCCAGGGTTCATGAGGGAAAATTCATGTGTAATTAGTATGCATATTGAAGAAGTACTTGGGGTATTTGAGGGGACACTTCTACATTTCTATCAACAAGTCACAAGAGATTATCACTCAATTACTTTGAGTAGGGTGGATTAATCAAGTGCAGGGATTCTCTATTGCAAAGTGCTGTCTTCCAGTTTGGGATCAGAGCTGATTTGTTCAAATAGTAAATGAGATCTAGTTTACCATGGCTCTTCTCCACCCTTCCCTAGCAGAACCAGCCAAGGTTTAAAGGGAATATCAGTTTTAAGAGGCACCTGATTATTTGCCAGTCCCACAGGCGGTCATGTACCTACTCTGACCTAGAGCTATCTTACTGCTGGTTTGCAGTAAGAGAATCCTTCATAATCTGGATCCCCCTGGAGAAACCCAGACAAAAAGGATCCCAGCTGTTCAGTCACATCCTGAGTTATAAGTGGCCATCTAAAGGTGATTAAAACTCAGTCCCTGTTCTCAGGAGCCGTCCAGCTCCCTTTTTCTGCTGTCCACCAGCTTCCAGCACCTTACTCTCCCCCATTCTTCTGAGCCCTCTGTAATCTGTCACTTTATAAATTAGCACCTGGCTGGGATCTTAAAAACTTCAGGGAAACAGAGCCTGGGGTTTATTCTCTATTACTGCTGCCTTGATTAGCTACTAATTAAATGTTTTGTTAGAAAACCTGGCCTTAATAAGCAATAGATTGTATTAATTATCTGTTCTCAAAAAAGGATCTCCACCCACAGGTTGAGAACGCTGTTCTTGAACAATAGTTTCTCACCCCTGGTTGCCCATTACAATTACACAAAGGGGTTTTAATAATACTGGGCCAACCCTAACCCTCAGAGATTCTGATTAATTGGTTTGGACCTGAATAAGAGGCTATTTTTAAAGTTCTCCCAGGTCATTTTTAGAAGCAGGCATGGTACAGAGGGACTTTTCTTCCATAAGGTCAAGAAGCCTCTTGAAGCTGGCTTGCTTTTCTCCAGTATCGCTCTAAGAAAATGGTTGATAAATGGTTTAGGACTTGCCCAGTCCTTGTGCTCACCACTCTGTTTATTACCCTCTGGCTTCTGTGCCAGGCCTCTTGAGTGAAGAGGTGCTGGGTGAACTTGGGTGATGCCTGAGAAGGAAGTGGAGACGCTGAAGAGTTGTGCAGTATCACTTTCCCCATGAAGTTCTTAGGGTCTTTCTCAAGGACAGAGGCCACGGGGGAAGGAAAAGAGTGAGCTAATATCTTACGTATGAACAGAAATGGAAACCACTGAAAATATGCTCTTCATGGAGTGTAGAGGAAGGCAGGGGGCAGGAAAATAGGAACGTTGTGGCAAGTTGCATTAAGCTTTCATTTTTATGACAACAACCTCTTTTCTATTCCAAGGGCCATGTATTTTGAGTGGTATGCCTATTTCCCATGTTTCATATTTTAAAAATAGCCAACTGAAAATTAAACCTGTTGCTGAATTTCCTGAATGTGTAAGTTTGTCCTGCAAAGGAAAAAAAATCTGTTGTTTGCTTCAGGCTCCTCTTGCCTCAGCCTGTGCTTTTTCCTTGACACTTTTCAGGATTAAGCCCCGGGCTTAACATCGGGCTCCCTCAAGGGTTTTCTTTCTTCTCTTCTCTGCCACATTTTCCACCCACCCCGTACAGACTGTCATGATGCTGATGTTCTCAGTAGCTGATTATAAAGAAAAAACCAAAGTGGTCACTTTAGAATCACCTATGACACCTTCCATGTCAAATTAAACCCAAATGGCCCAATATTTTATTGCACTTGACATTTTTTTCTTTTCCTTCACAGCTGTCTCCTGCTTGAATGCTGTTATTCACAGCATTTTGTATCTTAATAGAACCCTCACAGGATACTTTTATTAGAAACTGCAGAATGTAAGGTTTTATTATAAATTTGTACCGAGGACCTAATAACGTTGCTTGAGTTCTCATGTGGTCAGGTGCAGTGATGTGCTATATGATGAATTAATATTTTTTTTTGTCGTGACATTCTACCTGTGTTGTTATTAACCCTCTTCTCCAGCAAACCCACACACTTTAAAAATTAATTTTTTATTTATGTTTTAAAAATGTATTCCTTTAATCCACAATTCTAGTCCTCTTTCCAGCTGCAAGAACACATTCTATTGTGTTTAATGTGTATATTTTTGTTTGTATGCATTCTTGCAAAACCCGTCTCTTTCTTGTGCACCTACAGACTTTGGATTTAATTTTTAATTTTCTTTATAGATTTTCTTGTGTTCTTATTTCTACAAGAATACTACTCCTTCCCTTCCACATTGAAAATCATTAGTAATCCTTGTATAAAGAAAGGGGAGACTCAGTTCTTACTGATCTTTCCTAGGAGTTCAACATATACAAGAAGTTTGCTGAGAAAATAGTCAAGGGACCACTTTGCTCTTGTGTTTCTAGGGAATGGGCATGTGTCACTCCTGGCCAAACACATATAAACAGCAAGATAGCAATACTCTTAACAGGTTGCAAAGCTGTCTAGAGACCGGTAGTCTAGGTGGCATCAGTGAGCCACCAAATTAGTTTTAGATTATTTACATGGAAGTGGCCAGAGAGTGTAACATTAGCTATATAGTTATTCTATGGCTTTGAAGATAGGAATTTTAGGTGCACAATTTCTGGCAAACAAAATAAGAATGATAAAGAAGTCCCTGTTCTCCCATGTTCATGTTCTTCTCCCCTTTTGTTTTCCTGTGCACCCAACTAGGTTACATTTTGTTCCCCACTTTCATTGTTTTATTTAATCCCCCCCAAAGGTAGCCTATGTACATGCTTGGCTCGGTGGATAGGTTCATGGCACAGAAAAGTACTGGACACAGGGTCTGGGAACCTGGATTCTAGCCCTGTTCTCCTACTGATTCTTGCCGTGAACTTGGGTAAGTCTTAATTTCATTGTTTGTTGAGCAAGGTACTTAGATGTCTCTGAGGTCTCTTCCACTTCTGTGGTTCCAATATTTTTATTTTCAGTCTCTATGAGTGTGATCTTTCACAGCGGGTGTGTGTATCCATAGCAGTATCTGAGACAGAGGAAGTTAAAATGTTGTGGGTTGACGTTTGCTCTGTTATCATGTGGCAGAGAGTCTGTGCACCCCACTGAGTTCTGTCTTTGTCATTTCATCCAGTTTTACATTCTAATTACTCACACTTACTCAAACTCTATTAAAAATGGGAGCAAACTTTAAGAAGAACATTTCTTGTAAGTATAAATAATAGCTTTGATTATAACAAGCTTCTTTGTTATGAGAAATAATCACTTATTAATAACCTGTCTTAGGACTTGCACTATGATTAAATGCGTTTTGAGAATGCCTGGTCACACTGTAACTGATTAGGAGTAAGAAATTAATAAGGAATTTAGTTTCCTGAATTGGAGTGAGGGCAAACATCAAAAGGCTTTTCCTCCAAATCTTCCAGGCTTCTGGGGATCTACTAAACTTTAAGTCCCCAACTTTTTGAGAAGCATACAAGGTTGGGCATACTACACTGTTAAATGCTCAAATAATTTTTTTAACTGAGTGCAAACAAGCTTAATCATTTTAGCAATGGGAACAAACTAAGAAAATTTCTGGGAGAAATCTTTAAAGCCAAAATGTCAAATCAATTATTAAAATATGTGAGTAATAATGATCACAATGTCCCGATTTCTATAGCAGCTCATATTCTTCAAAGGGCATTGCTGTTTATTATTTGAGGTGCTTTTCTCATCCACCCAAGAATACGAGTAAAGAAAGGGTTATTATGCTCATCCAGTTGTGGGGCCCAGTGGCCAAGTGATTTGCTCAATATGGCACAGCTTGACAAAGGGTGACCTAGGGCTAAACTCCAGACTGTTCAACTTCAATCTAGTGGGGCACATTCTGTGTTATAAGGTTAGGAAAGCTGTGAGGACTGGGTACTGAAAAGATGACTCTAAGCATAACTGACACTAGTGTCTCCCTTCCCCCATTTACATACATATACACACGTGTGCAGAATTATCACAGCAAAGATAAAAGATCCACAGGGGTGACGTCCAAAATACCGTCCGGTGCTAACACCACAGTGAATGCCCAGCTCCAACTGCCGCTTCCTATCTCCGTGAAGCCTGGATAATTCATGGCATAAGGAAGGAAGGGGGACCATCCTGTTTGAAATAAGGCCTGAAGGAAGAAGAGGTTAGTCATGATTACCAGGAAGGGAACCTAAAAAAAAGAAAGGCCCAGGGTGTATTTAGAAAGCCTGAAATCTCATCTCCGCTGTTAAACACAAACGAATTCTCCAGAATGGCATCAGCAACAGTAGCAGAAGGTCTGTGTGGCCTGAGAGTGTCCCCGAGACTTTTAGGTTAAGTTTCCCTCTGAGAAGAACTTTCCTTCAGTGCTTTCTTACTGCTAGCCCGTGGGGGCTCTGCTTTCTCTTTAATGTTCTGTCCTGAGATGTAATTCCCAACAAAATAGCTGAGGCCTAAAGGGAGCATTTAGATAAGACTTTAGCAAAGGCTTTGCAAAGGCCAGCAGAGTAATAGAGGGAGGAAAAAGTGGTTAGAGAATCAGGATTCTTTTGAAGCTCCTTTAGCTTATGGCCAGGACGGGCAGACTACCGCCTGAGGGCCAAATCTGGCTGGCTGCCAGGTTTTTTAGAGCTAAAAGTGGTTTTTACATTTTTAAAGTTGAAAGAATGGAGAGAATAATTTATATACCGTTCTAATTTCAGCCCTCATAGCTGTGCTGGCACACTGCCAAGCCCATTTGTTTATGTGTTTTCTATGACCTTTCCCAAACTGTGAGGGCAGAGTTTGAGTAGTTGTGACGCAGTTTTCCAAAGACCAGAATATCTGTTATCTGAACTTTTACGGAGAAAGTTTGCTAACACCTCGTCTATAGCCTCTTTTGTTCTCAGTCCCCCAACTGTTGATTAATAGAAAGTATTCTTCTGAGGGAATCAAACTTTAGGATTACACAGGGAAAAGAAGGGAATAAGATCTAATAGCTGCAAACATCCTGGTCTTATACTGAGGGAAGAGGGATATTGTTCCAGAAGGAAGGTTGGCATAGCAGGAGAGAGAGAAGGGGGATGGGAGTTAAAAGAAGGTAGAGCTATCCTTGTACAGAAAGAGCACGCAGAGAATGCTGCTGTAAGTTCAGAATCAAGGTCGTCAAGTAAAAATTATCTACCATTTTTAAATGGGAAATTTCTTAGAGGAAAATAAAAAATCTCATACTGTCTTCCTAGGAAGTCCCTGTTATGGGCTAAAACGTGTCCCCCCGCATTTGTATGTTGAAATTTTAACCCCCAATGTGATTGTATTTGGAGATGGGGCTTTTGAGAGGTAAACAAGTTTAGTCTAGGTTATGAGCAGGGCCCCTCGTGATGTCATTAAATATACCAGGAAGTTTGCTCTCTCTGTCTCTTCCTCTCCCTCTCTGCCATGTGAAGGCACAGCGAGAAGGCAGGAAAAGAACCCTCACAAAACCCCCACTGTGCTGCCACCCTGGCTCCAGACTTCTAGCCTCTAGAACTGTGAAAAAATAAATCTCTGTTGTTGAAGCCATCCAGTCAATGGTATTTTATTGGGACAGCTTGATCTAACTGTACTACGTATGTGCCTCCATGCCAGGAAACGATAGAGAGTTTGAAGTCCCTCTGTATTTGATTCCTAGTTGGGAAATAAGGGGAGTAAGGAAAGTCAATCAGAGAGATAAGCACAGGGCCTTTCTAGCTTGTGGGTGGTGATGTCAGGCATGGCAGTGACAGTTATAGCAGGAACAACGGAGCCGGTAGCAAAGACTGGACCCCTTTGTAGAAGTTCCACACTGGTACATAGGAGGGCAAGGTAGCTGCTATGGCAAAGAAGGGGTTACTGGATGGGGTAGCAGAAGCAGTCTGAGACCGTAACAGGAAAGTAGAGCAGCTACCTAAGATGTGAAAGTGAGCCTAGAGTAGAGGTTTGCACAGTTCAGCTATACCGAGATAGCAAGAGCAGACTGTTAGCAAGCACAATGGAACCTCCATAGTTGACCCCCTCCTGACACTAACAACCTCCTTAAGTCCACCTGATGTTCATAGACTAGACAGGCACTGCCTGCATAGATCAGTACAGTAGGCCTAGTTCCTTATGCTGACCACCTCCATATGTTTACCAGTTTGTCACATGTAGTTACATGTTAACTGTGTGTGTGTGTCACTGCCTAGTAGGTGAATGTCATGGTGCGTGTGTGTGTGTGTGTGTGTGTGGTGCTTCCTAAAGGCAGTGATGAAGAGAATCATTGTCCTTTGGAATTTTGAGGAAAACTTTTGGCTTGGGGTTTTTTCTGTAGTGTATTACAGCAGCATGTGTAAGGAATGACCACACATTCACAATCTGAAATGACACATTTATTATTTCACCATTCTGTAGGTTAGAAGTCTGGCACGTTCATCCCAGAGTTAAGAGGCCAAAATCAAGGTATCAGACAGTCTGGGTTCTCGTTCAGAGGCCATAGAGAAGAAATACTTCCAAACTGATTCAGGCTGCTTCTCAGAGATGTGCTACTGAAGTTCCCGTTTCCTTGCAGGTTTTCAGAAAGGGCTACTACTCTCAGGCCCTTCTGTCACCATGTTTCTCCCTTCTCACATAGACCCTTCCATCTTTAATGAACAATAGAAAATCAAGCTCCCCCATGATTCTGATGTCTTTGCATTCCTTTTCTGCCTCTAAGAGCACAGAGGGTCCACATTGATAGTCCACAATAATCTATTTTAGGATCAACTGATAAGTAGCCTTAATTACATCTCCATAGATCAGTTGGTCCTCTTAAAACAGCATGTTCACAAGAAGTTCTTAAGACTGAAGTGTAGAATATACTTGAAGTGGGGAGTGGAATTCTCTCTTCTGAAGGGGTGTGTGTACAAGCAGCCACAAAGCAGAGTGGTGTCAACCATAAAGGTTCAGAGCCTAGAAGGTTCAAGACCATGTCCCAATTCAATAATCAGAAATTGACAGTTTTGACTTGTCCAGTTGCTAGATTAGTGTAAAGAAATGTAACTTTCCCAGGCAGTATCTGCCTAGGAATCCCTTCCCATTAAAATCTATATTACAAATAGTTACAACCTGCAGATGTTTTTATCTTTTTACCATTAGGAGGATAAACTTTACCTCCCCCCCCCAAAAAAAAAAGACATTAATTTTCATGGCATCTAGAAGTCTCTGACTTATTGAAACTTTTGGTGTCATATTTCAGATTCTCTTTTAAAACAATCCACCCTCTACCCCCTTTTTTTCAACAATAGAATGTAATTTGGGTGAATCAATGGGGTTCATTGTTTTATAATTGAACTTGTATTTGTTTTTATTTTTAAACTTGCACGTATCTGATTTTATTTGTTTTACTTTTTCTCTTTATTGGGTGTAGTTTACTGGCACTAATGTTTCCTGAAAGATCTTGAGTCAATTTTGCTTTTGAAATATTTGCTTTATTTGTGTTTAGCTTAAATTGATTTTAATTTCAAAGGCACTAAGAGCTTGTGAATGACTTTCTTTCTTCCCAAGTTCTTATTTGGTATTGTCTATTCTTTTGTTTTGTTTTGAGTTTTGGTCTATTTTTAACACAGTTTTTGTCTTTTCCAGAATGTCATATGGTTGGAGTCATATAGTCCATAGCTTTTTCAAATTGGCTTTATGTTCACTTAGTAGTATGCATGTAAGGGGCCTCAGTGTCTTTTCATGATTACTTTAAAAATTTTTTTCTTCCTTTACTATATATTTTTTTCCATGTCAATTTGGATTGCTTAACTTTTGTTAAGAATTTTTAAATGTACCACCTTAGTGATTCACCCATTATTTTCTCCTTTCATTGATAATTATGCTATTTTTCCTTGTGATATCATTTACTGTTGCTGGTAACAAAAACCTATATTTTCTATGTAACTGGAGGGAGGTCTACATTTATTCTTCAGTCTTCTCATGATATGTCAGAGTTAAAGATTCCCATTAGCCAAACTCATGCAGACACTGAGTTTATGCTACTTCCTGCTCACACAGTTTTGTTTTATTAGCTGTTACTTTTTTAAAAATTAAAATGAATGTTTATTATTTATTGTATTTTTTTTCTAAAATAAATAAATAAACATATGTATGTTTCAGGTTAATTATGAGGGTACAAACAACCAGGTCACAATTCTTGAATTATTAGGTAGAGCCCATCTTGTAGTTATGTCCTGCTCCCAAAGGTCTGTCATGTAGCCCTTACTGTGCCTGGTAAGTGGGAGCACACCATTCCCCCCTCATCCTCTCTCCACCCTTCCTCTTCCCTCTTTCCTCCTTCCCCCAACTTGAGTTATGTTTTACTCCTATGTGGGTATGAATGAGATCATCGACTGGCTTCATATTAGTATTGAGTACATTGGATGTTTGCTTTTCCATTCTTGAAATACTTTACTGAAAAAAATGTGTTTCAACTCCATCCAGGTTAATACAAAAGATGTTAAGGTCACCATCTTTCCTTATAGCGGCATAGTATTACATGGTATACATATGCCATAGTTTGTTCATTCATTCCTGAGTTGATGGGCATTTAGGTTGTTTTCCAGAGTGGACAATTGTAAATTGAGCTATGATAAACAATCCCATTCAAATATCTTTATGATGAAAGGATTTTTTTTTTTTTTTTTTTCAGGGTAACTGCCCAGTAGTGGGATTATGGGGTCGATGGCAGTCTAGTTTGAGTTCTTTAAGGATTCCCCATACTTCTTTCCCAAGAGTTTGCAGTCCTGCCAACAGGGTGAAAGTGTTTGCTTCTCTCCACATCCACGGCAGCATCTGCAGATTTGCAACTTTGTTATGTGGGCTATTCTCACTGGAGTTAGGTGATATCCCAGAGTGGTTTTGATTTGCATTTTTTCTGATGATTAGAGATGATGAACCTTTTTTCATATGTTTATTATCTATTCATCTGTCTTCTTCAGATAAGATTCTGTTTATGGCTCTTGCCCAGTGATAGATTTGCTTGGTAGCTCTTTTTTTTTCTTGTTAATTAATCGGAGTTCTCCATAGATCCTAGTTATCAAGCCTTTGGCAGATTCATAACATGAAATTGTCTTTTCCCATTCTGAAGGTTGTCTATTTGCTTTAATTGCTGTGTACTTAGCTGTCAAAAGCTTTTCAGCTTAATTAAGTCCCATTTTTTAATTTATATTTTTGCAATTACCACAGAAGTCTTCTTCATAAAATCATTTCCTAGGTTGACATCCTCAAGAGTTTTTCTCACACTTTCTTTTAGGATTTGTATTGTTTTATGTGTTAGATTTAAATCTTTTATCCATCTTCAGTCAATTTTTGTGAGTGATGAAAGGTTTGGGTCCAATTTCCATATACATGTCGTTATTCAGTTCTCTCAGCACCATTTATTGAATAGGGAGTCCCTTCCCCACTGTATGCTTTTGTTTGGTTTATGAAAGATCAGATGGCAGTAGGAGACTGGTTTCATCTCTTAGTTTTCTATTCAGTTCTATATGTCTATGTCTCTGTTTTTTTTGTGCCAATATTGTGCAGTTTTGATCACTGTGAACTTGTAATATATCCTAAAATCTGGTGGAGTGATGCTTCCAGCTTTGTTTTTCTTACTAAAAATTGCCTTAGCTATATATTTTTTCTGGTTCTATACAAAATAAAGAACTATTTTTTTCCAGTTCTTTAAAGTATGATGGGGGTATTTTAATGGAGATTGCACTGAATCTGTAGATTGCCTTGGTAGTATAGCCATTTTAACAATGTTGATTCTTCTTAGCCAATAGAATGGTACTATCATACCGTATCGACAATTTGTTGATGTCTTCTGCTATTTCTTTTCTTACAATTCCATAATTGTCATTGTATAGGTCCTTCACCTGTTCATTAGGTATATTCCTGGTATTCCCTTTTCTTTGAAGCTACTGTGAAGGGAATTGTCTTTGATTAGCTTCTCACTTTGTCTGTTATTGGTGTATACAAAGGCTACTGATTTGTGGACATTGATTTTATACCCTGAGATGTTACTGTATTTCTTGATCACTTCCGGGAGTCTTGTGGTTGAATCTCTTGGGTTCTCTAAGTATAAGATTATGTCATTGGCTAAGAGTGAGTGTTTGACCTCCTCTGCCCCTCTTTGGATGCTCTTTATATCCTTCTCTTGCGGATCACATTGCCTAGAACTTTCAGCACGATGTTGAATAGTAGTGGCAATAGAGGGCATCCTATCTGGTTCCACTTATAAGTGGAAAACCTTTCAGTTTTACTCCATTCAGTATATTAGCTGTGGGTTTGTGGTAGATGGCTTAAATTCATTTTAGAAAAGTACCACCTATGCCTATTTTCCTAAATGTTCTTAGAAAATTCAGCATTAGAAACAAATGCTGAATTTTATTGAATGCTTTTTCTGCATTTATTGAGAGGATCATATGGTCTTTGTTTTTGCTTCTATTGGTATTATGTATTACATTTGTAAATTTGCATGTGTTAAACCACCTTGCATCCCTGGATGATGCCTACATGATTGTGCTAATTTTTTTTAACATGTACCTGTAATCTATTGGCTAATATTTTATTGAGTATTTTGGCATCAATATTCATTAGTGAAATTGGTCTGTAGTTCTCCTTTTTAGTTGAGTCTTTTCCTTGTTTTGATATCAGGGTGATATTTGCTTTATAGAACATGTTGGGGGAAGAGTCCTTCCCCAATGTTTTGGAAGAGTTTCTGCAATATAGGTAAAGCTCTTCTTTGAAGGTTTGATAGAACCCTGGTGTGAACCCTTCTGGTCCAGGGTTTTCATGTTGGAAGATTTTATTATTATTATTATTTATTCAATTTCAGTGCTTGAAATTGGTTTGTTTAAGAGATCTATTTTTTTCTTCATTAAATCTAGAGAGATGGTGTGATTCAGTATTGGTTCCTTTCCTCCAAATTGTCATTTTTCTGGGCAGAGTTTTTGGTAGTAGTCAGAAATAAGCTTTTATATCTCTGTGATATCAGTTGTTATTTCCCCCCTTTCACTTCTGATTAAAGTTATTAGAGATTTTACTTTTCTGTTTCTAGTTAATCTGGCCAAAGTTTTATGGTTTATTGATTTTATTTTTGTTTTTGAAGTACCAATTTTTTCATTAATTTTCTGAATGGTTCTTTTTCTTTCAAATCAATCTTTTTTTGCAGTTTTTGGCCAGGGCTGGGTTTGAACCCGCCACCTCTGGTATATGGGGCCAGCACCCTACTCCTTTGAGCCACAGGTGCTGCCCAAATTTGTTTATTTATGTTTTAATTTTGGTTGTTTCTTTTCTTCTGCTAGGTTTGGGATTGAATTGGTCTTCCTTTTCTAGTTCCTTAAGATTATTTTTGTTGATGTTCTCTCTTTCTGTTTTTCAGATGTAGGCATCAAATGTGACAAATTTCCCTCTTAGAACTGGTTTGGTAATATGTATCTTCATTGTTATGTTTGAGAAAGTTAATGATTTCTTTCTTTATGTCTTCCTTGAATCAACTGTTATTCAGCATAAGGCTCTTTAATTTCCATGCCTTTTATGGGAATGAAAATTTTTGTTGGAGTTGAAGTCCACTTAAATGCCTTGTGGTCTAAGAAGATACAGGGTGTAATTTCAATTCTTTTAATTTTATTAAGGTTTGATTTTTATCCTAGGATATGATCTATTTTAGAGTATGTGCAGTGGCTGATGTGAAGAACATATATTCCTTAGTTTGGGGATGGTGTGTTCTATATATGTCTATTAAGCACAGTTCTAGGGTTGCATTTAAGTCCCATGTATCTTTGTTTAGTTTCTGTTCAAAGGGTCTGTAGAGCTCTGTCAGAGGGGTGTTAAAGTCTATAGCTATTATAGTGTTATGAGGCATCATATTGCTCAGACCAATCAAGTCTGTTTCATAAATCTAGAAGCATTTAAGTTTGGTACATAAATATTTAGAATTGAAATGTCCTCTTGTTGCAATGTTCCCTTGACAAGAATGAAATATCAACTTTGTCTTTCTTAGCTTTAGTTACTTTAAATTCACTTGTATATGAAAATAAGATTACGACTTCCCCTTTCATCTGATTTCCATTTGCCTGTAATATTGTTTTCCATCCCTTTACCCAAAGTCTTGTTTTGGCCTTCAAGGCTTGTTGTGTTTCTTGGAGATAGCATATGGATGGCTTATGCTTTATTACCCTATCAGCTGGCTTTTGACTATTTAGTGGGGAATTCAAGCCATTAATATTTATTGAGAGAATTGATAAGTATGGTGAAGTTCTATTCATCTTATTTTGTGAAAGTCCATTGCTTAATTTCCTTCTTTGTGCAATTGTGGAAGTTAGGCTTTGTCCTTTACTTTCTGGATGTTTAGTTTGTTGTTGGGCCTTGTAATGTTCAGTGTGGAAAATAGGTCTAAATATATACTAGAGAGCTGGTCTTGTTGTAATAAATTTCTTCAATGTTTGCTTATCAGTAAAAGATTTGACATCTCCATTAATTTTTATGCTTAGTTTAGGTGGATATAGAATTCTGGGATGTAAATTTTTTTGTTTAAAAAGTTTAAAGGTAGCTTACCATTCTCTTGTGGGTTGGAATGTTTCAGCTGAAAAGTCCACTGTCATTATGACGGATCTGCCCCAGTAGGTCAATTGAGACTTACTATTAGCTGCTGGCAGACTTTTCTCTTTGTCTTGACTTTGGATAGGTTTATTAAAGTGTGTCTTGGAGATGCTCTGTTTGTGTTAAGATTATCCAGGGTTCAATATCCCTCTATACAAAGTGTTTCTGAATCTTTAGTGAAATTTGGGAAATTTTCATTTATGATATCCTCCAGCAGGGCTTCCATTCCTTTGGGATGTTCTTCCTCTCCCTGGGGGATCCCTATAGTTTGTATGTTTGAATGCTCATGAAGTTTCATAATTCTCTGAGGGAATGTTCTACTTTCTCTCTCTTCTTCTCTTTTTAACTACCTGGGTTAGCTCAAGAGCTTTATCCTCTAGCTGTGAGATTCTTTCTTCTCCATGCTCTAATCTGTTACTGATACTTTCTACTGCATGTTTAAATGCCCTGATAGCCTTTAAGTCCTTAAGTTCTGCCATGTCATTTCTATAATCTGAATTTTTCGTCCATTTTTTGTACTGTTTTTTGAGTTTCTCATCAATTCCCTTTATTTCCTTTGTCATCCATATTTTAAATTCCAGTTCTGTCATTTCCATTAATTCTTTATGGTAGAGTTCTCTGTGTTGGCTGCTTTCAGGACTCTTGTGTGTAGGGGGTGCAGTTGCTGTGTTTTTATTTTTTTCCTGTTGCCAGAATTTTTCTGTTGGTTCCTGTTTGCATGTATTTTCTTCTTGTTCACTTCCTTCCCCTACTTTTTCCTTCTCACTACCTCCTTTGCTTTAAATTACCTTGAGCTTTGGTGTTGAAGTGACCTTTTGGTATAAGGCCAAAGTAAGATATGGGTAAAGAATGAGAAAGGGGAAAATAAGAAAGAAATAAGGAGAAAAGAAGAAGGCAGGGGAGGAGGAAGAAGGTGGGGTGAAACAAAAAAAAGAGAAGGGGAGAAGAAAGAGAGAAAAAGAGAGCAACAGGAGAAATGTGGTGATAGGCAAGGTTACTACATATCAGATGTAGACCTTCTGGGAAGTCATGAGCTCTTTAATAGCCTGGGTAAAAGCAAGACCATACCTCCACCAAATACAGAAGAAACAAAAAATCAACATGGCTCTGTGCCCATTACACAGTGGTTCCGGCACCGGCCATGGGCTCGAGGGTGGCGGGTTCAAACCTGGCCTGGACCAGCTAAACAACAATAACAATTGCAACAACAACAACAAAAATAGCTGGGCATTGTGGTGGGCACCTATATTCCCAGCTACTTGAGAGTTACTTAAGCCCAAGAGTTGGAGGTTGCTGTGAGCTGTGATGCCACTGCACTCTACTAAGGGTGACATAGTGAGACTTTGTCTCAAAAAAAGAAAAATCAGCAGTATATCATATTGGGGGCCTACCAATACTGTATTTCCAAAGGTCAAAGCTAAAAGCAGTTTAGACTGTGAGCTTATGACCTCCTTTATGTAGAGCAATGCCATGACCCCTCAGCCAGACCAATGCTGTGACTTTGCAGCACTCAGAAAAAAAGAAGAAAAAAAACTAAAAACTGAAAATAAAAATAGATGAAAACTATTATAAAACTATTATATAATATAAAGAAACAAAAAGGGATATCTTAGCTATTGTATAAGAATTTTATGTTGGAAAGATGAGAAAAGTAAAAAAATTATTACCAAAAGAGAGAAAAAAGGAGAGAACAAGAGGAAGAAGAAAAGAAGAAGAAGGAAGAAAGAATAATGGGGGCTGAAAACTATAACAAATATAGAGGAACTTTTGCTACTGAAGAAAGTAAAAATGAAAAAATAAATATGCAACCATAGAAACAAAAAAAACAAAACTCCCAAAACAATCACAACTACAACAAAACAGAAAAACAAAACTAAGAATGAATATCTTGGGAAAAAGAAGCAAAAATGAACAATACATATATATGTGTGCATCTCTCTCTCTCTCTCTCTCTCTCTCTCTCTCTCTATATATATATATATATATATATATATATATATATATGCAAGTGCTATCTATAATATATGTATGTGTGTGTATATATTGACCCTGGGCAATATATTGTATATTGCCTGGGCACCAGGTATTTATGTGGTATTAGGAGTTGAAGAGCACACACTAGTTTTACTAGTTTTACTTTATATACAGTGAGGGACAGAAACCACTTTCTAGTTGTAGAGGAGATTTGGCCTGTCTTCCTGACTTATTTGCCCTCAATCAAGGTCTGGTCACTTCATCAGCTTCAGTCCTTGCAGGATTGGGATATAAAAGCTTTTGCAAATTTCCTTAGGAAGCTGGTCAAACAGTGCCTCCTGCCAACAAAGTGGCCTTTCTGGGGTGCAAGGCCCATTCAACTTACTCCAAAGATGGTTTCCCAAGATCAGCGAGTACACCAGAGCCATCTGTGCACTAGAACCTTGTGAAAGTTCCTCTGATTCTATTTCCCACAACGGCTGGGTCTTGCTAGAAGCCATACTGATGGCAAATCCTCCTGCCAGTTATTCAGTCTTGGCTGTTGGACGCTATTTGAGTGAACTCTCTCTTTTAAGCCTTCAAAGGTAGCTAACGTGAGCAGATTTGTCCAAAATCAAAAAACTACAGGACAGTCCTTTCTTGTTCCCATTTCTATGTGTGAGGGCTGGCCAGTGGCCCCTGCTCATACTAGCACTTGCCTTCTGTGCTAGTTTTCCTTAGCCCAGACCTCCACACTGGCTCCTGGAGTCCACCACCACTTCACTGTCTCCCTGGAGTGATGTCCGTGGGTAAGTTCCCCCAGCCAGAGGTGGCTGGAGTTCTTGTTCCCCTAACTCCCTTCGAATGGCTAGTAAGAAGCTATTTCTAATTTGCCATCTTGCTCGACCCCCTAGCCATGCCTTTTGATGCGTGTTCTTTCCATTGCTTTTATTCATACCAGAAGTATATTTTTCTGAATAGAACCTATAAATGACTAGTTTTCTTGTAGGTATGAGATTTGAAATATAATTATGTTTGAGGCACTTGGGTATAATTTTCTGTTAACTTTCTCTTTATGATTTATGTCCAATTTTATATCAGATTATTGATCTTTATCTTCTTGATGTTTAAAGGCTCTTTGTATACTAAAAATGTTTAACTAAAACCTCAATACTTGCCCCCAAGGCTGCCTGAGAAGAATGGAGACAAGCCATCTGAGGAGAAAGAAAGGGAAATTTATTACTTTGTCAGCAAAGGAGAAAAATGGCAGACTATCATCTCAAAATCTAATTCCTACTTCTGAGCAGAAGCTCAGAGCTTTTATACCCATCTTGGGCTAACACAATGTTATGGCCTCTGCCTGGATTTATCCCATTTTTGGCTAAGATGATCTCCTGGCCACTGCCCAGATGGTTCCTTTAAGCTATTTCCTGTGACACAAAAAAGCAAAACACATTCAGGTGCCTTCCCAACCACAGCCCAAGGCAGGGATGTAGGTTTTAGTTCACAGAAAAGGATAAGAAGATTTTGAGGAGACAGAAAACATTTTCACTCCCTCCCCCCCT
This sequence comes from Loris lydekkerianus, assembly GCA_963574355.1. Taxonomy (NCBI): domain Eukaryota; kingdom Metazoa; phylum Chordata; class Mammalia; order Primates; family Lorisidae; genus Loris; species Loris lydekkerianus. The sequence goes on from CAUYPK010082906.1 coordinate 39,687, forward strand.
CCCCCCAGGCAATTCTCTCTGTTTTAAGGATATTAGTTGAAAATATTTTCCCTGGTTTGTTATGTGTTTTTTACATTTGCTTATGTGGTTTCTTATTTCATGAAAAACATTAATGCACTACAGCTCATCAATCTATTCCATAGATTCTGGATTTTACATTTTAATCTACAAGGTTTTTGAGGAAGGGGGCGGTGGCTCACGCCTATAATTCTAGCATTCTGGGAGGCCACGGTGGGTGGATTGCTAGATCTCAGGAGTTCAAGACCAGCCTGAGCAAGAGCAAGATCCTGTCACTACTAAAAGTAGAAAAATTAGCTGGGTGGTCTGGTGGGTGCCTGCTCAGGAGGCTGAGGCAAGAAGATCACTTGAGTCCAGGAGTTAAGAGGTTGCTATGAGCTATGATATCACAGCACTCTAGCCAGGGTGATTGAGTGAGACTCTGTTTCAAAAGCAAAACAAACAAAAAAAACAATACCACCCCCCCAAAAAACAAGAATAAAACATTTTTCCCACGTCCCAATTATAGAGGAAAGTCCTATACATATATCTGATATATTTGGAGTTCTTTTGAATGTAGAAAGGAGATATCATTTTCCAAGTACTTAACTTTACTGTCATAAGAGAACTAACGATTAAAACTCTCCTGAGAGATCATCTCTCATCTATCAGATTGGCAAATTATAAAAGCTTTATAGCACATTCTACTGGAAAAAGTATGGGGAAACAAGAACTGTCGGATGTTACTGGAAAGAGTGTAAAATGATACTACCCTAGTGGTGGGATATTAATATCTAAGAATATTTTACACATATATGCACAAACATATGTGTACATATAGATGTGTGTGTGTGTATGTATGTGTATATTACGTGTATATGTGGGTATACATATATGTAACTATGTAACTCTTTCTGTTGAAAGCCTCTGGAAGAAATGACATCTCATTACCAAGGAACATATCTAGCTCCCAAATTTTGGTTTCTAAGTTCTATTCCCCATTAAAAAGAACTACAACTAATTTCAGAAACGGCTGACTTCAGATCTAAGGCAGGGAAAACTGAGGTAAGCTTGGAATACCATGTGGCAGAAAGCAGAGAGGTATTCAGAAGAGTCTTGCCGAAATGATATAGATGACAATTTCAAGGAGCTTCCATGGGTCATAAGTTGGACAATTTGAGCATCAAAAATTTTTTTTGGTAAACACATTGACATGAACATCTATGAGTTGGTGTAATGATCTATACCTGTGAGACCACAGAAGTGGTGGGTGGTGCAAATAAAAGCACTGCTTTTCAGAAATACATCAATTTGTAAGTGTAGAAGGAATAATAGAATTAGAAAATCACCCTTGATAACTCTAAATGTAACTGGATTAGGCAAGGTTATTTAGTGGATACTAAAACTTTTAGGTGAAATGTTGGCTTATAGGACATTTAATCAAATTCAATCAGTTGAATCCATAAATTATGGCCAATTTCATATGATAGGAGAAAATGTATTTTTATAAATAGATCTATAGTGTTGGTAGAAGAATATTCGAAGGATAGCAAGTCATTTGGATCTAGAAATTAGCTACAAGGAGTAAGGACTTGGTAGAAAAAGTATTGAAAAATTGAATGAGCCACATTAGAACTCTAAAAGAATGTGACTCAGGCTGGCCAAAATATGGAATCAGCTACCCATAAAAAATTTAAACCTTGATATAAGTTTCACTGTCTTATTTTTCATTTGAAGGAAAATATAGGGAAATGTGTTTATAACGCTGGGGAAAGAAATGGACATCATTTTTCTGTGCTATCAAATGTTCTATGTGGACGTTACCCTTGTGAACATGATGCCTAAGAAATATTCATTATATAATCTATTTAATGTTTTTGGAATTTAATTTAACCAGTAATATATTCAAAATTTATTTACTGTCATATTGTGTTCATTTAAGGATCTAGTGAGCCCTCCCATATGCTTATAAATATGGAACTCCATTTACTTCGTTAGTTTATTCCTAGTTTTATACTCTAGAGAAAATAAATAATTTAATGCCCTGTAAAATAACAAGATAATGTTGCAAATGCTAGGTTCACCTTGTATATAACTGTATATTATTTTTCATTGTCAGTATTTCATGTTTTTTTAATTCAACTTAGTGAAACAACTACTTTTCAGAGTGGCTGTAGGAAAACCCATGTGCTGATTGATGCAGTGTTTTCAGAAATGGGACATGACATTACTTGAAATATCAAAGAACTTAGTTTCACACAAGGCATAAAGCTGACCATCTTCCACCAGGCTATGTACCCAAAAGTGGGAGTATTATTGTGTAATTCTAATTTTCATAGAGTGAGAATTTAGCAGTGGTTTAGAGTAACACTTAGAAAGAATTTGGTAAATGTTTGTTGAATCAATAAACATATTTTGTTTATATATTGTATAATACAGTGCATTTCATATACAGCTATAAACAAAATGCTATTGAGAATACTAACAGGAGAATGCAAGATTACACCTGGATGAGGATAAAAGAAAAAGCCTCACGGAAGAGGTATCACTTGAATTGAATCTTTAAAAATGCATGTGTGTAAAATAGGGCAACTAAAGTATGGGGACATTGCCCATAGAAACACAGTGTGCACAAGGGCTAGAGGTAACTGGAATGAGTCAGAATGCTTTGGGGAGGGTGAGGTGTAAGCAGGTGAGTACTCACACACAGTGAGTATACAGCAAGCGTTTGTCAAGTAGGTACTCCAACATCTACCATGACTGTGCCATCAGTCCACGATCCAGCTTGGTTACATGAGTAATAATACTTCATAAGAGTTTTTCTATATACTCAGTACTGCTCTCTTAAGATAATTTTCTGGAGACTTTGGCATCAAGCGGGTTTTGTATATCTATTTGAAATTGTTGCCTACTTCTTAGTTTTGTTTGGTTAAGCAATGCGGGAGTAGGTTTCTATTTCCAATAGGTGGCCTCCTAAGTGCATCTTGTTCTGAAAGCTACTTGGGAATGCTTAATGCTTCAGGGAAATATGATTTTGGATATTTTCTAAGAACAGAGTAACTTTTGACTTGGACATGAGAAGTCACTGAGGAACTGGCTGAGAGGGTCTCCAAAATATGGGGGGCCACTGCTGTATGGCCGCTTGGTATGTTGTAGGAAGCAACATTTGACAAAAATCAGGCAGCCCTCATGTCATATCCTGATTCCCATTCCCATCAAGAAGACTATTAATATCGATGCAGTTGCTTAAGCTCTTTGAGCTTCATATTTATCCTTTTTCATAAAATGGCACAAAAATGCCTTTTAAGACTTGTGAGGATTAAATGAGGTAATGTTTATACCAAGTATCTGACCCCTGGTGAGTGCTCAGTACTCCCCAGTGGGCAAACTCTGAACCAATTATGTCAGAATGTTTCCCTTAAAAATGGAATACAAACACGTCAAATTCTTTCCATGTTGCCGTCCTGTCAGTTTATCCTTGTATACAATATTTCTCAGAGATGTTTATAATTTATCTGTCTCTCCTGGGTCTTAGTCAAGACTCCATACACAGGAGGAACCTAATAAGTACTTCGTAAAAATGATTTCCATCAACACTTCATTCTGAGCTTACTTTGATTCCAAACAACTCTGCACCCTATCAATAGCACTGACAAGTTTCATCTGTATATTGAATTATCGATTTGAATTGATAATGTGTCAGCTCTGAAAACATTATCCCTAACAGCCTTGTTAAGTAAGCAAACAGCAATCATGTGGTTTGCTGTTTAAAAAACAGAGCATAAAACTTCTCCCTTAAATAGGCTTCTATTGTTTCATTGATTCTGCCAGTGGCAGTTCAGTGTGTTATTTGGGTTATAATCATATGTTGCTAAAATCAGCAAGGAGCAAGCTGGTATGTGTAGTACATTGGGTTTTGCTTAAATTTGCTGGCGACCTGCTTACTCCTGGATCAAAACATTCTCCTTTCTTAATATGTTTAATCACTTCAATCACTAATTTTAAAATTGCTTCTTTCTTTTGCCCGTTGAGGATGTCTTTATGTAATAAGGGACTAGTATTTCCAGAGTTTAGTTAAGCAAAAGCCAGTACATTGGAAAAAGAATGACTTTTTTTTTTTTTTTTTTTTTTTTTTATGCTGAACAAAGGGAAGACTTTGGTCATTTAAACCCCAAAGCAAAATTGCTAGACTCTACTCCTTTAATATATGCTAAGTAGCTGCTACCAAAAGGCAGTGCTCCTCGGGGGATAAGTGAGTCAAGGACATTTTGTTCGATTTATAGGACAATATGCTGCTTTTCCAATGTAAGACAGGATCTTTTTTCTCCAAAAGTTGAATAGAAGGCTGCTTACAAAGGAAGAACAAACATTTTCAGCTGGTTAAATTTGAGAGGGTAAGTAAAGTTCATTATAATGCCTATAGCACTTCTTTTTGATGTTGGAGAGGTTTTTATACTCCTGACGCTTTTGTTTCTTAGGGCTTTGTTGAAATATTCACACAAATATTTAAAACTGGTAATACAGGGTGTTCCAAAAGTTGCCCTTAAAGTCCCCATATATATTAAAATGGGAAATTGTAGCCAAATGTACCTTTATTTACAAAACATTGATTATAAGATTTTTAGAAAGAGGTGCCAGCACATAGAAAATATTCTGCAAATATTTTGTAAAATTTTGTAAATAAAAGTACATTTAGCTATAATTTCTAATTTTTCTCATGTATGGTGACTTTAAGGGAAAATTTTAGAATACCGTGTCTATTGGAGAAGGCAGATGTAAAGATTCTTGTCCCTAAATATTAATTTTATTTGAGTTGCTAGTTGAATATGACCTTGTGCAATATTTGTTGATATTTAATCAAAGATTAATTATTTGAAGAACAGTTATATAAGCATTTTCCTATAATTTGAGATAGCTATTTGGAAAGTTGGGGATAAAAAGGAAGAAATATTAACAAGAAAGTCCTCAAAGATGCTCTGAAGAGAATAAGAGATATACAGAAAACTGCAGAAAATCAAACCCAAGGGAATCTCAGTACAATGGTAAATGCAAATGATAAAGGAGAAAGGTTATGCCATCTGGGTTATAAACTCTGTTTATCCTGACTTGCTTACTTATTTATTTGTAACTTTTATTTTATTTTCTTTATTATTTATTGTTGGGGAGTCATTGAGGGTACAATAAACCAGGTTACACTGATTGCATTTTTTAGGTAAAGTCCCTCTTACAGTTGTGTCTTGCGCCCAAAAGGTGTGGCACACACCAAAGCCCCACTCCCCGCCCTCCTTCCCTCTCTTTGCTCTTCCTTTCTGATTTCATTTTTTTTTTTTTTTTTTTTTAAGCAGGAACTCAACTTTATTGCGTCAAGCAGCCGCTTATATAGAGTGTGGGGCAGGGACGGGGAAAGAAGGCGGGGGATGAGGTGCGTGACAGGGTTGGGCCAATCGCATGGTACCATATTGGCTGTATCTAGGTAGAGGCAGTTTCAGGCCGGGCCTTGCTGA
>CAUYPK010082909.1:0-14883 GCA_963574355.1 Loris lydekkerianus
TCCACATCCACGCCAACATCTCTGGTCTTGAGATTTTGTGATATAGGCTAGTCTCACTGGAGTTAAATGATATCTCAAAGTAGTTTTGATTTGCATTTCTTTGATGATTAAAGATGATGAACATTTTTTCATATGTCTGAAGGCCGTGCACCTGTCTTCTTTAGAGAAGTTTCTCTTCAAATCCCTTGCCCAGCCAGCGATGGGATCACTTGTTTTTTTCTTGCTAATGTGTTTGAGTTCTCTGTGGATTCTTTTACATCTACCAGATTTTAATGGTTGCAATAGCCATCCCAGATTTAAGGGGAGAGGAAATAGACACACTTCTCTAAGGAAGGTGCCTTGAAGAATGGGTGGTCATCTCTGACTCATCACACTGTCTCGTGTCATCTCACTACTCTCCTTTGCTCAACATGTGAGCTTTCTTTCTGTTCCTCAAATAGGCCAAGATTATTCCTCTTTCAGGACTGTGTGTGCCTGTGCCTGGGGTGCTGTTATCCTGGCTGGCTCTTTTAGCCCTCAAATAAAAGCCACTTCTTATGGAAGCCCCACCTCCCCATCTTTTGGAAGCTTCCCTGGTCACCCAACTTGATTCCTTAATTTATTCCTGTAACATTATTGCCATCTCTGTCAGATAATCTCTCTGGTTTTTGTTTTTGTTTTCCTATTTCCTCTAATTAGAATGTGAAAACAGAACAAACAGAGACCTGGTCTATCCTGCTCACTCCTTCCTTCTCAACACTTAGAACCATGACTGGCATGAAACCAGTCCTTAGTAAACATTTGTCAAGTGGAAATATGAAGTAGTGAATTGGGATTCGAAACTAGATCTGACTGACTGCAGAGCTAAAAAACCAAGCCATCCTTGGAACCCTGTGTGTTCCAGACAGCTGTGGTCAGCGTGGGTCCTCGGGCACAGACACTGTGCAAAGTAGATAGTTCCTGAACACAGTGAGGATGGGGTTAGCGAGCGAGGCAGCTGCAGCCAGGCTAACCTATGTTGAAAATTCAAGGAGGGTGTTTCATTCCAGCAAAGCCCAGCTTCTCATGTCTGACCTCATTTCAGCCACTGTTGTTTTGACTACTGGAGATGAGAGACCTCCAAAGTACAGTGCTATCTCAAAGCCATTTGCAGCCCACTCTTGTTTCTGGCTAGACCCCTCTGACACTCAGTTTTGCCAGGGCCACACTGGTGAGTGTCGACCCATCCAATCTGGAAGTGGGCCACAGCCAGGTTTGTGCTGAGGCTTCAGGGAAACGTGGTTTATAAATGCTTGTTTCCTCTGAGTCACTGCACAGACTTGTCTCTTCAGTACAAACATTCCGTTTGGTTTTGTAACTGGGGAAGGAGTGGGTGGAAGCCAAGGCTAACTGGATCAGGTTTGAAAGGAAAGGGGAAGTAAAGAAATTTAAATAGATTTTCCTATATTAGTGAGAGCCACAAAGGAACGCTTATCTGGGTTTCAGATGCATGCACACAGTTTCATCTTTATTTGTTTATTTGCCTTAATAAAAAAAAAAAGAAAAAGTTCACAGAGTAATTTTTTCCCCTGGAATTTCCATAAAAATGCTGGAAATATGGCAAGAGTTTCACAAAAGCAGTTTAAGAATAATTAAAGTTCATATAACCATTTTTTAAAGGTTTATGTTAAATGTTCTTTAATAAATAAAAAGGAATTCTGCTTCTAATTTCCAGGGACTGTTGAGTATATTATCTCCTAAATGACCACCTATTAGCTTTTATTATTACTGTAAGTTTTCTGGGAATTACGTCATTCAGATCAAAAGAATTAACTCTTCACTTTTTGCCTTTTAAATACATCATTCTATTATAACTCATAACTTAGTGCCAGGGTTCTCATTTAAAAAAATTGGCTTGAAAATAAAATACTTGCTCAAAATAACTCATAAAGTTATTAAACAGATATGATTAAATCATAGATATAAAATATGATTCCTAATTCATTCATTCACCACTTGATTTGTGTAAATTGTCACCATGAGCATTAGCGCTAGCATTTAAGGAATATGAGTTAGATGCAGGGCCCAATGTCTAGCTCTGGAATTATAGCAGGTGTCAGCCAAGCCAGATCTCAAGGGGATTATGATTCAATACAGAACGAGATTTGAGCTCTCCAGGCCATGAGGTCATCATCAATTAGAGTAAAATGCTTATTCTGGGCCTAGCCTAGAGCCCAAGTACTACAGATAAATTTCAAAGCACATTCTGGCAGTTTCCTGCCCAATGTGTTGCATGCAACCTCCAGTTGCCTACGAGTATTTCCAGAAGGCTGCTCTGTGGTCTCACACACAAAAACATGCGCATATAGGCATGCACACAGGACAGGCTGGGAGCTACAGGAATTAACACCCCCACCTCCAACACTTCAAGCAACGAATAATGTGAGTGTACAAATACCCCCAGCTCCCTCAAGTGGAATATTTTCAAGGCATGTGTTTTACACTAGTTTTTCCATGGGAATAAGCCTCCCATGGAAAACAGCTTCATAACACACCTTTTCTCGGTTGCCTTCCCTTTCCTGCACCACTTCCCCATCCTCTGCTGGTGTTTCATGGGATCCCCTCTCAGATAAGTATTATACTTGCAGTGGAATCCCTGTCTTAGGGACTATTTCCAGGAGAAAACCCTCAATGAAATTGTTTCCTTCCATATAAATTTAGGCTGTTAATACCCAGGACAGCCAGCTAGCTTTACACAAAATAAAACCTCCATTTCATTACACATCTATCTTATTGATCTTGGCTATCATTATTTTATAAATATATAAAAATGTAGTAAGTAAATTCGTAACCTTTAAGGTTATTTCTTAAAATTGCATTGGCTATCCAGGGTTTGTTTTTTTGGTTCCATATAAAATGAAGTACTACTTTTTCTAATTCGTGGTGCTTCAATGAGGACTGTATTAAATCTGGAGATTTCTCTGGGTAGTATAGACATTTTAACAATGTTGATTTTTCCCAGCCATGAACATGGTATGTTCTTCCATTTGTTAATATCTTTTGCTATTACTTTTCTCTACAAGGGTACATAGCACACCCCCGCATGAAGGGCTCAACTACAACTTGAACTTCACCTTAGAAATGCAAACAATGAAAACTAATCACATGTACTCTCATATTAATCTGAAAATTAAAAAAAAAAAAAGTTATTTAGGGCTGGATGCAGTGGCTCATACCTGTAATCCTAGCACTCTTGGGAGGCCAAGGTGGGTGGATTGCTTGAGCTCAGGAGTTCAAGATCAGCCTGAGCAAGAGCAAGACCCTTGTCTCTTTGAAAAAACAAAAACAAAAAACCGAACAGCCATGCCTTGTGGCAGGCGCCTATAGTCCCAGCTACTCAGGAGGCTGAGGCAAGAGAATCACTTAAGCACAGGAGTTTGAGGTTGCTGTGAGCTATGATGCCATGGTACTCTACCCGGGGTGCCAGAGTGAGACTCTGTCTCAAAAAAAAAAAAAAAAAAAAAAAGTTATTTAATATACACTATACCATTCATGCTTCACAAACAGCCCTGAGAAAGAGAACATTGAGATTAACAGAGATGAAACATCTTGCCAAAATTTAAAGTACCAGAAAGCGAGAATGCTGGATCTCAAACCAAATAGATTTTGCACTTTTCCCACTAAACCCAGACTATTGGGTGAGACAACGTGCAGAACTGAGAGCAAACTTCTTCCCTTTCCTGGAAAAGTGACTCAAAAGCGTGTGTTCTCCTGTGAGGGCCAGGAGTACCATTTCTGTACACAAATGTGAACTTTTCAAACTGTCCTTTCTAACTGGGATAATCATCACCTAACACCTCTGGAAACAGAAAGTGTTCCCAGGAAAGATACTACAGTACAGAGTATATAACAGAGTACAGTCGTCTGATTTTCATTGTTCCCTAACACCCCATAAGGCTAGGGAGATCTAAAGTATCTTGGAAAGTCCACTCTCAGGACCTTAATTCTGAGGCATTGAAGGGTTTGGAAATACCGATGATGTTTGTGGCCACAAGAAGTCAGGAAACAACACAACTCCACCTTCATCTTGTAGGGGAAGCTTTGGTTTCTCGTCCACACAGTGACGCTCATAACATCAATCCCAGTTACCAATATTTCTTGTTAAAGAAGAAGATCCTCAACTGAGAAGTGTTTCTTCCTGATCCTGGTGAGCAGTGTTAGTTCCTATTCCATTGCTGTCGTGACTCTGGGAGAGCTGTTAAGACATGCAAAGAACTCCATCGCACAGGTCAGAGATAAAAGTGGGAAACTGAAATTAGGACTGGGGTGACAGGTCCTGAGCCTCAGAATCTGCTGCCAAAATCCCAATGTTCAAATCTATGAGATGCTTCAGAGCCAAATCAGTGGGCGTGGCCAGTGACAGGAGAGGCTAGACTGAGGGACAGAATACAGGCTGTTCCCAGGTTACAAATTAGACAGGTTCTGTAAGTTTGTTCTCAAGTTGAATTTGTATGTAAGTTGGAACATGTACATTTACCTATTACCTGTAATAACCTCCATTCATAAGTGTGAGCCATACATCCATCGGATGTTTATAACTTGAGAACTTACTGTAATAGCTGCTGTTTGTAAGTGTGAGTTGTATGTAAGTTGGATGTTTGTAATTTGGAGATTGCCTGTATTCCATTCTGGGGAAAATCAGCTCTGGTCAATACAGAATTCCACCCAGAAGCTGGGAATGGGGGGGGGGGGAGCAGAGTCCTGCTGGGAGTAAGAGGCTGGCCATGGACACCACGTGTTATCAGAACTAGATTTCAGAAAGCAGCTTCAGTCTCAGTCTCAGTGGGAAAGTGGGTTGGTGGGCATGTGTTTCATTTTTCTTTTTTTTTTTCTTCTTTTGAGACAATCTCACTTTGTTGCCCTTAGTAGAGAGCTAGGGCATCACAGCTCACAGCAACCTCAAACTCTTGCACTCAAGTGATTCTCTTGCCTCAGCCTCCCAAGTAGCTGGGACTACAGGCGCCTAACACAACACCCGTCTATTTCTTTTTTAAGAAACAAGGTCTCACTCTGGGTCAAGCTGGTCTTGAAACTGTGAGCTCAGTCTCAGGCAACTAGCCTTAGACTCTCAGAGTGCTAGGATTACAGGTGTGAGCCACTGCACCAGGCTACTTAATTTTTCTCATGTGGTCTATGTAGAAAGTCTTCAGGGAAGGTTGTGGCTAAGTGGGCAAATGCCTAGAGCTCCCTCCAGGCATCTAAGTCAACTGGTCACTGCAGCACAATTAATTCTACACTATACACTCTCTTGGGATGAATGTGAGAGAGTAGAGTAGAAAGCTTTACCTTGGCCTGGATTATTTTGGGAACCTCCACAGAGATGAGGAGCTTTGTTGTTGTTAATTATAGCAAATAGGAGAGGGTAAGGAAGGGGTTTTATGAGGAGAAGACAGGAAGGTATGCTGTGGCCCTACCTTCAAGGGTCACCAATATAGTTAGGGAGCCAAGCCACAGGTCAATTGAAGAGTCAAGAACAGTATCAAAGAACTTTATTACTGAAGACCGAAATATAAAGCCCCATAGCACGTGTCATTAATTTGGAGTAGAGTAACTGAAAGTGGTTTCATGGTGAAAATAGCCGTTTGGATGGGGCAGCTTTGGAAGCAGCAGTTACAAAGTAAATGACAGCAATACCAAGTGGCCTCATCTGAAAGGCTTGCTGATGTGCAGACCTATAGAAAAGTAGTCAATTTGGCTCACTAATGTTTCCTGCAAATGTGAAGGGCCACAGTCACTTGCACCCACTCCTTCCCAGTATATTGAAATTGGCACATACAGCACGCAGTGTCATTTAATATTTACTCTGTCTCCCTACCATCCCTGCTCCTGAGATAAAAGGAAAACTGCAACATGATGTGGGCTCTGAAGCCCTCAAGACTTGGCCTCAGACTGCTATTCTGGGTTATTTTGTTGATTGTCCAGGAAAAACTCACAGTATGCATTCTGGAATAGCTCTTTGAGAAGAGAAGTGGCAAGAATGCTATTGCCTGCACCTGTGAGAAGACTTGTGACTGGGCATTTGCTGTGTTTCTTTAAGTTTCTGGGGACCTATGCCCCATCCACCCGAGCTCTCCTGACCTTTCTCATATGAACACAATGTAGAGGACCCTTTAGTTGTCCTTTGAGCTATTGAGAGACCTGAGACATAGCACAGGGAAGTGGAAACCCTAGGTGACAGTGGAAACAGCAGAGGCTCCGATTAGGAATCAAATTATAGCTTAGTTGAGTTCCCTTAGACCAGTGGTTCTCAACCTTCCTAAAGACACACCCCTTTAATACAGTTCCTCTGGGTTGTGACCCACAGGTTGAGAACTGCTGTCTTAGACAGATTACATAATGTCTTTCTAAAATCAGAAGATACTTAAAATCTCAATTTAGGTATGAGAATGAATTGAGATAATTCAATAAGACATTAATGAGCACTTCATATATTTTAGATTTGGAATCAGATACCAGTACAAGAGATACAAAGATAAATTCATTCATTCAGAAATATTTAGTGAGTATCTGTTATTAACTCAATGGATAAAACAAAGCTCTAGCTCATGTTTTATTGAAGCTTATGTTTTATTTACTCACCTAACCCAGTAAATATGTATAATGTCAGGCATTAGGAAGTGCCACAAGAAAAATAGAGTTGGAAAGGGGATGGGAAGGAGGGTAAGCTGACTCTGAGTGCCCAGAGAAGGCTTCTTCCCAGTGGCCGCCTGGGAGAAGTGCTTCCCAGTAGGGGGCCTGCAGACTTGTGGTGAGACTATGCTTGGCACATCCACAGCAGGGCCCAGGCTGCCCCTGTGGCTGAAGCAGAGGAAGGCAGGCTGAGTGTGGCAGGAGATGAGGTTGGAGATGTGGGCGAGGGCCAGATCGTGTGTGGCCTTGGAGACATTAGAGAGCTCTAGATTTTGTCCTGAACGTTGTGGAAAGTCACTATAAGATTTGGACCTGAGGATGACAGGATATGATTTGTATTTTCAGTGGATCACCCTGACGGTTACATGTAGAATGGGCTGGTGACTGGGGTGGGGGGGAATGAGAACAGAAGTGAGAAGAGGCAGGACAGGCTGGCAGTGAGGATGACGACTGGGGCTGAAGTAGCGATGGAGGTGCTGGAAAGTGGTTGGACCAGGGGCATATTTTGAAGATACAATTATTAGAATTTTCTGATGAGGTAGGTGGGAGAGAAGTCAGAAAGAACTGCACAGTTTTTGGTCTAAGCACTGGGAAGGAAGAGATTGAAAGGGAAAGGAAGTCAAAAGTGAGGCTTTTGTGCAGGTAGGGCTTTCAATGCCACATGGAGACGTCTACTAGGCACCAGGATATGTAAGTGTGGCATCTGGAGAGAGGTCAGGGCTGGTGATATAAATACGGGAACCATGAAGACACGGATGGCCTCGACTGAGTGACAGCATCTAAGAGGTGGCATGGCTGGGGAAGAGGAGACATCTAAAAAAAAAAATCAAGCCCTTTGGAGCTCCACTTGTTAGCATTTGGGGGAAGCAAATGTAGGTTAATCTCAACCTGACCAGCAGAGTAAAAGTGTTCCCTAAAGAAAGAACTTCTAAAAGACAAGAAGATGGAGAGGAACAAGCAAAGGAAAGAGAAATGGTCAGAGAAACAGGGAGTCAGCACAACGAATATCACAAAAACTAATGAGTTTCAAAAAGAAAGACAAATTTAACACTATGGACAATTTCAAGTTATTAACCTGTGTGCAGAGTTGCAAAGAGATGCTCATTGTTGTAGAATATTTCACCATACAGAGGCACTAATGATATGCATAATGGGTGTTGTATTAGGGATCTATACAGATCTGACAAGAGCACAGAAAAGGGAATAACCAATCCTGATGCCTTTTATTTCCAAAAGCATGCTCACTCATTAGTGTGAATTATGAGGATCTCTATGAGCTGGGCCTTCCTTTCTTACCAGCCTCAGTTCCCATAATTCTTCCACCTGCTTCTAAGTGGTGGTATAACATGATGATTAGGAGCACAGCTGTACCGTCATGCTGATCTGTGTTCAAATACAAGTTCTGCTACTTATCAGTATTCAATGACTAAATCTTCATTTGCACAGTGAGGTTAATAATACTTACCTTGCAAGGTTGCTGTGATAATTGATGGAGATGATGTCAATAGAACATTAGCAAGTATTTTATTCATGCAATAAATCATACCAGGTGTTCTTTATTTTATTTGTCTCCCACTATGTTCCAATGATAATGAAGTACTTGCAAATTTCAGAGCACAACATGCTTCTCCAGGATCTGTTCCTTTATCCAGTGAATTCCTACTCATTCTTCAGAATTTAGTGCAACATATAGTCTGTAAAGAGTTAGCCATTCTTTCTTCTGCATCACAACTACACCAAGTAAATATTACCCCATTGTAGTACCAATCACAGGATAACATCAAACTGAGGATTTCTGTGGTTGAGTACCATGCATTAATTCTCTTGCCATCCCCAGTGCCTGACACAAAGTAGACATAAGGCAAATGTTCAGTTGGTGAGCATATTCGATAGTAAAAGACAAAAGTTTAGGTGAAGAAGAAAGGATTTAAGATTCCAGAGACTTCAAATTTTTTAACTGTTCTTACCATCATTCCAGTAATTCTAGCTTTAGGAGTTAATTAGAAAATAATCCTAATTAGAGAAATTGTTATAAAGTCTTTGCAATGTTGTTTATAGTATGACAAATCATAAAAATAAAAGAAGCTAAGTATAGAATATACATAATGGAGAATATGCGTGATGAAACTAGGTGACAAGTTGTTCTGTAAAATACAATGGGTATGAAAAACTATATGATGACAAGGAAACATGACAATGACATCAACATAAATGAAAAAGAAGAAACAATTGAAAGTATTATCTAAATGAACACAGAAACACATGCGCACATAGAAAAAGAACTAAAGAACTAAAAGAAAATATAGCAAATTACCCAGTAGAGTTTGGGTTAGATTATAGGTCATTTAGTAATTTATTTCCTTTATTGGAGAAGAGCCCATTTCAAAATTCATCATCTACATTTTCTCTAAATAATGTATCCCGTTTACCAAGTTTTAAATTATGATATTCAATATGGTTTCCTAAATTTCCCTATGAACATTCACCAGGATCAGAGAAAGCTGATAGTTGGGTTTCTTTAGAAATGAAGAGATTTGAAAATCCTACTTAAAGCATTATGGGTTTGGCCTACAATGAAGTCCCATTCAGATAGAAAAGTACATAAAAGCCAGAATAAGATCATGGCCAGAGAAAATGTGATCAGAAAGGCAACTTTTAAAGCTTTCTGTTTTAGAGATAAAGTCAGTGTGAATGGATTAATAAATTGTGGTATATGTACACCATGGAATACTATGCAGCCTTAAAGAAAGATACTTTACATCTTTCATGTTTACATGGATGGAGCTGGAACATATTCTTCTTAGTAAAGTATCTCAAGAATGGAAGAAAATGTATTCAATGTACTCAGCCCTATACTATGAAACTAATTTACGGCTTTCATATGAAAGCTATAACTCAACTATAACCTAAGAATATTGGGAAGGGGGAGAGGAAGGGGAGGGAGGGGGAGGATGAGCCAAGGGAGGGTGATGGATGGGATTACACCTGTGTTGCATCTTACAAGGGTATATGCGAAACTTAGTAAATGTAGAATATAAATGTCTTAACTCAATAACAAAGAAAATGCCAGGAAGGCTAGGTTAACTAGTGTGATGAAAATATGTCAAATGGTCTAAAAAACCAGTGTATGGTGCCCATGATAGCATTAATGTACAGAGCTATGATTTAATAATAAAATAAAATTAAAAAAAATAAAATTAAAGTAATCAATGATAATCAAGTGAGATAATCTATGTCAAAGTTCCTAAGTATAGCAGGCACTTAATTCCCTTTCTCTGTGTTTATATTTCTATATTCTTATTACATAGTTAGAACAGTAATGTGAATATCAGCAGTATTTAGCAACCGTTTTTTGGCTCATTGCACACTTGAAACTACAGTTAAACTTCCATGGCCACTTAAATTATGTTGATCAAAAAAAAAAAAAAAAAAAAAGTAAAAAGAAGAATATACTTACCAAGCTTTGAACTTCTTTAAACATAATCTAATTAATGATCTTTAATAATTTGCCTGGCACACCAGTTGAAAAATCCCTATGTTGAGTAAACCTCAATTACTTGAAGGTTGCAGGAAATTTCTAGATGAAGTTTAAGAACTCAAATCCATTGCAATCCCTTGGTATGAATTTGAATCTTAGCCTCAATAGGTCATTCTTTCGAAACACATTTCTCAAGTAACCTGTATCCCAGTGGCCAATCAAGTGCACTTGAAAATGTTGGACCTGTCCAATCCATATCAGGTATACAAACATGTACACCCCCCTCCCCAAACACTAATGTATGTATTTATTCAACATACATTTGGTTATTTCTCAGTCAGTTCATGTGGATCACTTTAGCTCCAAAGTATCCAATAACTTGGCCTAAATCAGCCAGAACTTAGTTATATTGTTCCCCATTGGAGACTGAATTCTTATGATATTAATTCTCAGCTTTAAAATGATCCATTCACCAATATTGGCAACATGTTTATAATAAAAAATATTATTTTATTTAAGCTAATTTTGATTTGGATCTAGACTTCAAAGGCTTTACTTCGCTGTGCTCATCATTAAAAGATGGGTTTTGAGTGCATTAATATAACTAAACATGAAAATTATCTCTGTGAAGTTGTGTTGAACTCAATTTTGAGGAAAACAAAAATCATGAAACATTAATGTTAGACATTTTTAAAAAAGCATTTATTCTATATCATTATCTCAAGTAATTTATGGACAATATACCATGACATTCCCATAGCCAGCATATAAAGTGAACTTAGGGAAGATAAGTATTTGTCCATGGCTTTGTGGTAATAAGTTAGAATGAGGATTTAGAACTGATAACATTTAACTTTACATTTTGTGTACTTACTAATAGGCCATAATGATTCATAATTACACAAAATTTTACCTAAACTTTCAAGAAACTCACAACCTTTCAATCTTGGGGCTGAGCCCATAACCTCTGGGCCAAGACCTTGTTTGTTATGGTTCCTGCCACCAGCATGCGCCTCTGTTTCTCACCTCCCTCCAAGTTTAATGTCTTTATTAAAAGTCACCATTATTCCCTTTTATTGACAAATTTGAGATGTATGTGTTTAGTTTGATATAAAAGGACCCTGAATAAGTCTTGGTCTCTTTTCCAGCTTTACTCTCTTGTGTTCTATCTCCTCCACTTCTTGCCATCAGTGGTCCTCATCCCTTTTGGCACCCAGGAACAGTTTCACAGAAGACAATTTTTTTTTATGGACTTGGGGGTAGGTTTGAATCTATAAGCAATTGATTTCTTACAGTCTCTGTGCAGTCAACCCTCTCTGTGAGTGATAATCTGCATTTGCAGCCACTCTGCAGGGCTAGCATCACCGGGTCAGCTTTCCCTGAGACCGGCAGGAATCAGGTTCTCATGAAGAGCTACAAGTTCTACCCCTTACCTCCGGGGCTTACACCAGGGTTCCCCCTCCTATGAGAATCTAATGCCACAGCTGACCTGACAGGAGGCCGAGCTCAGGCATTGATGTGAGTGAGGGGGGAGAGGCTGTAAATACAGATGAAGCTTCACTTACTCCCCTCCCTGCTCACCTCCTGCTGTGCTACCTGGTTCCTAGTAGACCACTGACTGGTCCTGGGCCTTGACCTAGGGACAGCAGCCCTGCACGACTTGCAATTTGACCAAGCAGAAGGTCTTGCTATTCTTCCTGTGTTAGTTTCCTGTGGTTGCAGTAACATAGAACCAAAGACTGGGTGGATTAAACAACGAAATTCTGTTATGTGTAGTTCTAAGACTGAAGTGTCAGCAGTGCTGGTTCTTCTGAGGGACGATGTGCTCATGTCTCTATTCTTGTTTCTGGGCTTTGCTACGACCTTTGGCATTCCTCAGCTTCAGCTGCACTGCCCCAATCTCTGCCTGCACTTTCACCTGGCAGTCTCCCTGGGTGCATGGCTTTGTCCAAATCTCCCTGCATTATCAGGACACTGGCCATATTGGATTAGTGGCCACTGCTACCCCAGTACGATCTTGTCCTAACAACTAATTCCACCTGCAATAACCCTGCTTCATGATTACAGAAAATTTTACCTAAACTTTCAAGGGAATCACAACCTTCCGATCTGTGCCTGAGCCCATAAACTAAGGCCACATTCTCTGGCATTGGGGGACAGGGATTCAACATGGGAATCCTGGGAGGACACAGTTCAAATTATAAAACCTCCCAAAACACCAGGCACTTGTGAGGATGCTGTTTTAAGCTGTTCTTTCTGTATCTTTATAGTGAATTCAACACTTAAGGCCATCTCAAAAGTAGCTCCTTTTGTGAAGACTTCTGTAACGCCCCTGGGTAGTTGGTTATCATCCCCAAACCTAGACGACACTCTTGCTAATGTTACAGCCCTCCTTAAACGTGCAGGTGTACTTCATAGTCTTTTTTGAAACAAAACCTTTCCTGGACTAAATCTATATTTTATTCGCTTTGTCTTTTTAGTGCTATCATGGTCAGTATTGATAAGCAAGTAAGGCAAACGTTCTCCTTTACCCCATCAGGGTCCTTCCAATTTTCTGGCAAAGGAAGGAATAAGGGTAAGCTTCATGGAGACTATTATTCCTACAAAATATGAGGCTTTCTTTTTAAGGATTTGGGTATTAAAAAAATTTGCTTTGCTAAATAAAACAAAAAAATCTAAAATAATATTCTGGTGAAACTGATAGTACTTCTCACTTCCAGGGTCTAAAATTTGCCAAGCTTCAGCCTTATGTAGTCTCTTTCCCTTCCTGGATAGTGTTGAGTCATTCCAGGGGATGACCAGAGGCTTAATGGCAGCCTGTGGGTTCATATATGTTCTTGAGACTTTCCAAGGTCAGGCTAGGCATCGGGCATGACAAGCTGTGAGATGATTTCCCTGTGACTTTTCTAAGGCTTGCCATCTCTATGTGTGTTCTGTTTGTTGTGCTTTCATAGACTCATACCATTTGGCCATTGCAGGCAAGTAAATGTGTGACTCCATGAGCAGAGTCTCCGTGGTGGTAACTCATGGGCAGATGCAATTCTGATTCTATCCATCCCACTAGGATGCAAGTCATTTAGCAGTCACAACAGCTTAACCCTAATGCAGACAGCATTCCCAGGGAAAAGCATTTCCATTCCAGTCACTGTGAAGAATAAATTAGCTCCTGCAAGGAAGGGAATAGAAATTGCTCCTTCAACCTTTTCTGTATGAGGTAGCTTGAAGCCCTGAGCACAGCTGTCTCATCTCCATCACAGACAACTGTGTTATGTGTTGATAACCCTGATGATTTGAATTACTTTACAACTATTCCCATTAAAACTTGCACTACAGTTGTGAAATAAGTACATGGTTAATTATATCTTGTTCATTGATCATGAGCTATTGAGTTTAATTTACCGTATATACTCGAGTATAAGCCGAGTTTTTTTGGCACAAAATTTGTGCCAAAAAACCCAAACTCGGCACAAATTTTGTGCCAAAAAAACTCGGCTTATACTTGAGTATATACAGTACCGGAAAATACAGTGATTTGATAATATGCAAGACTGATAAAATGACTAAGAAGTACAGTCATTTCCTTAATAATAATCTAGCGACTCAATGTCATGATCCAAAATATAAATTCAATATCTTTATTCAGATATTACTGCTGTTTTCAGAACTTTGTGGAAAGGTTCCCTTCCTCCTTTGGGTTTTTAGGAATAGACAAATGATATTGAGAACCATGGCTGACAAAAACAGTGGGAGAACTCATTCTGTAACAGAGGTCAGGATCAAAAATAAAACAGCGATTTCTATTCATGTAGACCTTCTAGGCTGGCTGTTCTGAGAGTTTCTACTCTGACTAAAATGTTTACAAATACAGAAATATTGCTGGAAAAAGAGAGCCTCTTAAGAGACACATATGGTAAATCAGTATTTGACTATATAAATTTGGGTGTATTTTCTCTTAATAACCATTCCCACCTCACTTGCTCCACCACCACAAATCATTTTGTCCCAATTCTTCCTGTACCCATAGAAGGACTTTGTGTACACATTTTAGTGATCCATGTTCTGAGAACCCCATATATCTCCTGTCTAGATTAAACACTTAAATATTTTCTTCTTATATCTTACTTCAAGTTGCTGTCATGGAAAAGGACCCCAACTAAGAAACAGGCCAGTCGATGAGATATCTGGCACATCAATCTTTTTTATTATTATTATAAATCATAGCTATGTACATTAATACGATCATGGGGCACCATACACTTGGTTCATAGACCGTTTGACACATTTTCATCACACTGGTTCATCACACATTTTCATCATTCCTGGCATTTTCCCAGTTATTTTGCTAAGACATTTATATTCCACATTTGCCAAGTTTTACATATACCCTTGTAAGATGCACCACAGGTGTAATCCCATCAATCCCCCTCCCTCTACCCACCTCCCCCCTCCCTCCCCACCTTTTCCCTTTTCCCCCTATTCTTAGGTTGTAACTGGGTAATAGCTTTCATGTGAAGGTTCAAAATTAGTTTCATAGTAGGGGTGAGTACATTGGGTACTTTTTCTTCCATTCTTGAGAGACTTTACTAAAAAGAATATGTTCCAGCTCCATCCATATGTAAACATGAAAGAGGTAAAGTCTCCATCTTTCTTTAAGGCTGCATAGTATTCCATGGTGTACATATACCACAATTTATTAATCCATTCATGGATAGATGGGAATTTGGGCTTTTTCCATGACTTAGCAATTGTGAATAGGG
>CAUYPK010082910.1:0-18405 GCA_963574355.1 Loris lydekkerianus
ACCTAAGACAGGATATGGAGAGGCTGCATGGTGGATTACATTCATAGTACCCAAAGATGGGTAAGATCACTCTGCATTCAGTCAACCTAAGACAGGGACCAAACCATTGATGTTTGTATCCCCATGACGGGTAAGACTGAAAGTGCAAGAGCAGGCAACCTAAGACAGGGGCTATGTTTTTCCGCCATACCAAAAACAAAAGAGGGAATTTTTGGGCCCTGCCATGTGCCTGAGGCCTAGTGCAACTTCCCGAGCCTGACTAGAAGTAGATCCATCTAGCTACTTCCGTGTAGCACGACTCAGCAAGGCCCAGCCTGAAACTGCCTCTACCTAGATACAGCCAACGTGGTACCATGCCTTTGGCCCAACCCTGTCACACACCTCATCCCCCCGCCTCCTTTCCCCGCCCCTTCCCCATGCTCTATATAAGCGGCTGCTTGACGCAATAAAGTTGAGTTCCTGCTTAAAAAAAATAAATAAATAAAAAATAAAAAGAAAAGAAAAGAAAAGAAAAGAAATTCACTTGGGCTAAGTGAATAGTTGTACCTGAGTTATTGACAAGTTTTCCCAGCAACAAGCATACCCAACACGTGGGTGCTCTAGAGTCACTGGAAAAAGAATAACTGAGTAAAAATACATAGGATGCAATTTCACACTTACCCATTAGCTATTTATTAATTATCAGCTTTCACATACTGAAAAATGCAGCTGACAGCAAAGCATAAAGAAACGGATACAACTACAGGAATGTAATATCTCCACCATGCAACTTTAATTTTAGACTATCACTGCCTAATCAAATTCCTTTCCATCATGAATATACTTCAATATCCTTTTAAAAAGTCAACTTTCAATTTTGTTTTATCTTTTGTTTTCAAGTTGAAAAAATAAGAAGGTTCAGAAACTACTCGCAGGCAATTAACAAAATGAAAACTTACTAAAAATTTTAGTTTGGTTTTTATTTTCTAGTCACAATATTGAATAAAGGCTTCTAGATGTACAGTAATTCATGCTTTTTTTTCCAGAAAATCTTTTCTTTTAATTTTTTAAATAATATTCTTTTAATTTTTGAGGAGCTTTAGACTTAGGGAATTACTGTGAAGAGAGTAAACAGTTCCTGTGTACCCAGACTGAGTCTCCCTTACTAGTAACACCTGCTTACAGTACATTTATCATTGTTATCATGGTAAGTGGTTACCTAAAGATTATGGTTTATTTGGATTGCCTTAGTTTTTGCCTAATGTCTTTCTTTTCACTCCAGAATCCCATCCAGGACTATGTTACATTTAGTCAGACGTCTTCTTAGGATGGTTTACTCATTCATTTTGCCAGATAATCTCCACACTTGTAAACATCTTAGGTGTTACACCAGGTATGGTTTGGCAGATAAGTTTGATCGCATTGTCAATTTTCTTTGATCAGAGTGCTGCAGAGGGCTCCGAATCTGTCCAAAGTTTAGACCAGAATGGCAGCACGTGGGGCTGATATTAATTTTACCCAAGCTGTTTAAGATAAAAGAGAAATTTAAATAATTATGTTTTATAATATAATTAAGAGGCTAAAAGAATGCAGGCATAAAATGTCAGCAATAAACCACATGATCTCACCCACTCATCTGAAATTCACGGTGCACACGTCGTGTGCTGGATACTGGCATAGCAAGCAGGAAGGGAAGCAAAGCCTGAACCATGGAGAAGTGTGTTTACAGCAGGCGTCCTCATACTTTTTAAACACGGGGCCAATTCACTGTCCCTCAGACGGTTGGAGGGCCGGACTACAGTTTAAAAAAAAAAAATAAAAAACTATGAATAAATTCCTATGCACACTGCACATATCTTATTTTGAAGTAAAAAAACAAAATGGGAACAAATACAATCACACCGCCTCATGTGGCCCACGGGCTGCAGTTTGAGGACGCCTGGTTTACGGGAAAGAAGCTTTTACAGAAAAGGTGATCATTGTGGAATTGAGCACAGAAAGGGCTGGGTGTGTATGTGCATGTGCTCATTTTTTCAAAATGTAGGCTTTAAGTTAATGATAGGTAGGGCTTAGAGAGGCCAAAAGGAAAGAAAGGGTGTTCCAAGCTCACATGAGTATACATGTATTTGGGATGGGGAAGAAAGAGACTTTTTATTCACCTAATATACCTGATTTCTAGAGGACTTTGAAACAAGGAGGTATTATTTGGCGAGAAGCCCAATTAACCTGGGCCTTTCTTGCCCTCTCTGGCCTTGAGTCACTTCTTGCATTTCATAATCCTATAGGGCCAATATATGGGTTTTCACCAAGCTCAGTAATTAATAGGATTGGTAGAATCTTAATGCTCAGCTTAAATTTGTTGTAGACGTCTGTCTGCTTCAAACTATAATAATCGTGAGTCTGATTTGTGAATGCAGCTTGCAGGATCAGTTTTCTAATTTCAAAGTCACACCATGGTGCTCTCTATGGGAATGCCAAATGCAAGAATGGGGAGAGAAAATCAATGCATTCTGAGCACTGATTCTGTGCCAGGCTCCAGGCTAGCTGCTTTTCAAACATATCTTGCTCATCTTCAGAATGGTTTGCCAAAGCATGTTGCAAACTTAAAATGTTACCAGAGAAAAAGTCATACACATTTTGTACCTCTTTTTTAGCAATGCCTGCAGGACATAGGATCTTGGATGTCCCAACTGTCAGCCTTCCACAATTAGGGGTTGTGTTAAACATAATAATGCCTCTCAAAGATGTCCCTACCCTCTTCCTTTGATCTTGTTAATAAGTTACTTTACAAATTAATGTGTTTGCTACAGATATAATGAAGGTTACTGACCTTGAAATGGGAAGATTATCCTGGATTATCTGGGCGAGTTCAATCTAATCGCATGGACCCTTGAAAGCAGAAATGCTTCTTTGGCTGCAGACAGAAGGCAAACAGGGAGATGGGTGAGTGCCCTGCACCGGGAGCATTTGGCCAGACATTGCTGGCTTAGGAGATGCAGGGGGCCGTAAACCAGGGAATCAGGCAGACTCTGGAAGCTGAGAACGACCCTCAGCCAACAGCTATCAAGGAAACAGACCTTAGTTCCACAACCAAACTAAACTCTGGAACTAAACTCTGCCAGCAAACTGACTGAGTTTGGAAGTAGATTTGTCCTGAGAGCCTGGGGTGAGGAGCACAGCCCTGCTAACACCTTGATGTTAGCCCAGTGAGTCTTCTTTTTGACTGCTAACTTAAATTGTGACATGACAAATGAGTGTTGTTTTAAGTGACTAACTTGTGTAGTTTATTAAGTTTATTATCTATGGAAAAATAATACAGGGGCCCACCATGTGGCTGATCTACGAGAGGGTGTGTGATAAAACAGAGACACCAGCTGCACCTGTGGGCCAGAGAATACAGGCACAGTGAAAAAACATTATCTAAGGGCAAAAGCAGGTGTGAACACCTGGAAACCCATGACAAAGTCCAAAGTCTAGACCAAGAAGCAGCTACTGACAAGCAGGGCTACTTTCCACACATTGTAGTCAATCCGGGGTCCACCAGGGAGGACTGAGCAAGGATGCTTTACGTGCGTGTCCCTGTGTTAGCTGACTTCCTTCTTATACTGCTGCACCTACTACAAGGGGCACAATCAGGGACGTTGTTCTATGGTGCAGGATTGAGAAGACATAAATCTACATCCCATTTTCTCTTTCACAGTTGTAAGGACGTGATTAGGGGTTGTGATAATCATAATAATGTCTGCAGGAAAACAGCTCTCAGGCCATGCCTGTGATGGGCTCCTTGTTACAACAGGTGAGGCATAGTCCTTACTGAAACGTCTGATCTAGGTCAACAAGAGATAAACCTTCATGGGAAGCATCTTCTCCTTGGCATTTACTTGTCCATGGTGCCTGCTCATTCTTGGGGCTCCACTCGGTGAGAAATCCCATCACCCCACCGAAGCCACAGGAGATGGGGTCAACCTTCTGTGTCACGCCTTCCTGCGTCCGAGACATTGACACACTGGAGAGGAACTCTGTGTTTCAGTGAACGCAGGGTGGGGAGGGAGGATCCTTGATGCTTACAACGTACTCATCTCCTTAAGCAATGCCTGGCACATAGTGAACCGTCATTTATTTATGGTGAAGATCATATATGTGATGTGCCTCCTTTGGAGGGTAAACCTTGACCATGACACACATATTGTTCCCAACATCCCAGGTCAGCTTAGATCTGGCTGAATTTTCAGAGGCTGTATAGCTGGCTATTTTCACTCCTATGTTATATGTTACTTTGAATAGATTAGCTTGGAGGTAGAGCTACTATGGAACATCATTACTGTTAGAAAAACTAAGAATCTAACTTCTTTTCTCCTTTATAGAACCCTGATTTTATTCGAAGATTCACCATTTTTAAATGCACACATATATTTAACAACACCGCTTTATACTAAATACAAAGATTACTTTTCTTCATATTTTACAGAGGACTTAAAACAATATAGACCTCCTATTAATATTCATACAGGTACCAAAGCACAAATAACTTCCAAATCGATACATTATAATTTGTTTAAAGCTCAATGACAATAACCAGGGAAGAAAAAAAGAGTACGTAAGTTATTTTTTCATGATTAATTAAAAAATACATGCAAGGAATAGTAAATAAAATTTAATATGGTCTCACGAGGCTTGGAAGGAGGTGGTGCCTGATTTAGAGGGGTGATTGCTGTGTCTAAAGAATCTCCTGTTTGGAACTTCTGCCACTGCGGGGTCATTAATCACGAGTCCCCTTTGTACCAGACATATGGGACTGCCAATCTCTTCCCTCCATAGCAAGCAAAGTCTGTGAAGATCTATAAAATAATCGCCAAACTAAAGTGTTCCCTTAATTCTACCTTCTAAGCTGTCTTCTTTTTCCTTTTTTGTTTTCTCTCCCTCACCCTCTGCCACTAAACTAGTCAGTTCTTTCAAGTGTTTGTCCGTTCCAGTGTGGATATGCAGCTCACTGGACCGCAGGACAGCCGGCCGTGATGGTGGTGAGGAACCGCAGCAGTCGCTGGCATGTCTTCTCTTAGCGGCCGGGCTTCTCCCACACCCAAATTTCTCCAGGAATAATGCATGACTCTGCCACCTCTTCTTCCCTCAAGCCTGCGAGAGTCTCACCTGGACTTCCAAACCCCACAGCAAAGTAGGGTCCACTGTGTTACATATGGCCACTCTGAGGGGGTGACTGCATCACATTTTTAACTTTTTGCATTAATGATTACTCTGCTCCCAGCAAGTCAAAAGACACAATTACAGGAATTAAGTCAGCACATGGTGGTTGTTGGGGGTATGTTCCCCACACAACTCCACCTGCCCTAATGCCCCAGAACACTTAAGTCCTTCAACTTTTAGCTTTTGTTCTTACATCACCTTTCTAGTGTTGATGCCTTAAATCTGAGGTCAGCCGCCAGCCATCCTTGGAAGCTGGGCATGTGCATCTGTTCCACAACACTGTTGCCAGCCGTGCATTAATTGTTCCCTATGAATAGAGACCATATGGACTTTAAATGCCGCGGTTTGAAATATTCTTCCTTTTCATTTTGAAAGCATTTACTTGAAATGTGAAAGGTTCTAAACACTGCTTCATTTCCTAAGGGAAAGAAAGGGGGAGGGGAGGGAAAAAAAGGTCTCCACAAAATGCTTCAAGAACCAGCACCACAAAAACAAACACAAACAAACTTCCTTCCCAACACAATGGTTTAACTACCCACTCATTTAGAGGCACAATTAGCAAGGAGCTGGCTCTGATGGACATAGAAGAAAAATAGATTTCAGTCCATTATATAAAGCAGAGAGAAAAAAATCCATCTTGCCAGAGATTGTAGCAGAGAAATGGACCAATTAGTTGAGGCAAAAAGAAGAAAGGGCAAAGAAATATTCATTGTTTTCTCTTTCAAAGCCCCAGCTTGACAATATGTGTTTTTCTTAACCAGCGGCTCCAGGATGGTAATTAGCATAACTCAGAGCTGACTTCAGCACTGAGATATGGTCCTGTCTCTCTTTTCCTTGCACAGCATGGAGAAAAAGTACAACCCGAAGCCAACTCCGTCTCCCCGTCAGGGTGAAGCCGTAATGGATACAAATAAGCCTTGTGCTTAGTCACCACCACCTCGGACTACACGAACCCCCTCACAGTGTCAAATGCCCCGCACATGGATGGAAGTTTCTCTTTCTGGACAAACTGCTTGGGAATGACACACTTATTTTGGCTCTTAAGGGAGAATAAAACAGAGATAGGGAAGAAAATCCGCTAAGATCATTTTTATGTGGCTACATAAACTCTAGTGCAGCTCTAGGGTCACGGACAGGTATTCCTAACAGTCAACTGGGACTCCTTGGGCAAAGCTATTGCCTTTTGTGCTGAAATGCTCAAAAGAAAAAAACAAAATTCAATGCCAAAGGCCATCCTGGAGTTAATGACTTTTTCTAGATTTCCATGCCTATGAACCTCTTACCCCTTTAAAATAAAATCAAACCAAACCAGGTGCCGTCAATGGCTTGTCTGTTTCCTATAAGGTTGAATCCCCTGTTCCAAAACTATCTTTTATTGCTTTCATAGTCAAAAGTTTTGTTCTTGACAATGTCTCTCTCTATATCACCAAAAGGGCAGTAAACTGCTCCCTTATCTGCCAACATCTGTTTAACATTGCCACGTCTTTGGATGGTATGAATCAGAGAGGCAGAAACCTGCATGAGAAATAGCTCCTCTTACCAAGCATAGTGCCAAGGGCTGTACAAGCTTAGGTGCACCTCTGTTAATTTGTGACCGTACATAAAATATCCGTCCCATTTGTGAATTAACCCCTATCTCTCCGTGTGTGTGTGTGTGTGTGTGTGTGTGTGTGTGTGTGTGTATACCAGTTGGTACCTTGCATAATGTTATAATGTGCTGCATTGGGTTCCAGGGATACATCACAGGACCACACACACAAACTAGCAGGAAAGATGACAGTTAGACAAGAAAATTTGGTAAAGGATGTACTATGAAGGTTTATTCCAGAGGGTGCCCCATTGGAATGTAGGGATCAGGACAAATCTCTAAGGAAGAAATTAACTTTAAGCAATGGAGAGTTTGGAGCTGTCCAGCAAAAGGGGAATAGGGTAGAGAAAGAAAATGTTCCCAGGTGAAAGACAGCTGGAAACATGGGAAGGTTAGAAACCAGAAAAATGTTTTGTGTAACAAATTTAAAGAAGTCTAATACAATCTTCTTTGAAAGCAAGACTCTTTAAGTCCTAATAATTATTCAACTATATAATTCTTCAGATGGGTAGAGACACTGAATAAATAAATATTTTTTGAATGATGGAGTATATTAGTTATGTATTGCTGTGTAATAAATTATCCTAAAATGTAGTGGCTTAAAACAACAGTCATGAATTATCTCACAGAGTTTCCAAGTGTGAAGACTCCTAGAGCACTCAGCTGGGTTGGGTGGGTCTAGCTCAAGGTCACTCCTGAGTTGTAGTAGAGAGGTGGGGGCCGCCTCCTCCGGCTGCTTGCCTGCCCTGAGGGACTTCTCCCAACGTCGCTCAAGTGGCTGTGGCCTGAGTTTCTCTCTGGACGTTGGCTGGAGGCCCCATTCTTCATAGCTTAGGCTTCTCTGTGGAGCGGCTCATAGCATAGCAGCTGGCTTCTTCCAAAACAAATGATGAAAAAGACACACATACACACACAAATACACACAGAAACAGAGAGGGAGAGATAACACACATCAAAGACATGGGTCTTCTATTAATACAACCTAGCCTCAGAACTCACATGCGTGGGTCACTATGAAAGTTTTGAGACAGATTGTGTTATGGTCCATTATTTCAGAAAGAACATCTGGCCTGTAGCTCTGGTAAGGCTGGAGCTGAAATAACACCCTTTCCCTCACCATGTCTTGTGACTGTCTTGTTCTGCTTTTGTGTCCAGGACTCTGAAAGAAAGAGGTGGGGGAGATAATCTAGTGAGGTCCAGTGGGAAAGTGGCCCACAGGCTTTCCGTAGATGGTATCCTCCAGAGCTGCATAAGCAGGTGACTCATTAGGGACAGCAGTTTTCCCTCAGCTGCCCATGCAGAGGACCGGAGGGTGTGTGCACGAATGCTCACATTCTCATTCCTCCCTCTAGGCAGCATGCTTCTCATTAGCTGCTCTCCTACAACTGGCTTTCAGTGCAGATGCAGAACATGAACTTTATCCCAAGAGGCCTATCCTGAAAAACTAGCAATGTAAAAACAGGCACAGCGCCGAAGATACGTGAAGAAAAAGTAGAAATGTTTGTGCCATATCTTTTTATAATACTATCCAATTTTCATGCTAAGGCCTGAGCAGAGATAAGACAGAATAGTTAAAAGTGAGCCAGAATGGAGGATTCCACAGGGAGGCAGGACCTAGACCATCTCCCTCTACATGGAAGAGAAGCAGGTGCCTTTGGCCTAGGCAGGGTTGGAATCCAGGTGGGCTGGGCAGATGGGAGTGCTGAGCTCTTTTCCAGGGATAAGGGTTCCTTTGAGATTTTTACAGTTCATCAAGCCTTGGCCTAAGTGATCACAGCCCCCCATGATGAACCATTCTTACCATTCTTTTACACTCTAGTAATTAGTTTCAAACTCATAAATGACTTCTCAAATACATTTCAAAGAAAAAAGGTGGTTTTCTTTTTCTCTTCTTTTTTCTACATGTATAAATGCAGGTTACTTTTAGAAATAAATAATTGTGATTTGAAGTCAGACATTTGATTCCATTTTATATTCCTAAGTTGGGAAGTCAAGACTCAGCACGGAGGTTCCATATTGCTGGGGCTCTGGGATCCTTCCACTTCTTGGCTCTTTCCTTATGTAGGTGTGTCCTTCATCTACACAGCTCAAGGTGACTGCAGAGCTCCAGGTATTACATCTGTCTTCTAGGGAAGAGGGTTTAGAGCAGGCTGATGAAGATGGGGCCCCTTTGTCTTAATGAGCATTGCTACATATTTCCTAACGTCTCTGCACTTCTGTCTTATCCCAGTTTATCCCAGAATCAGATTCTAACACAGGAGTTTTAAGTTCCTATTTAAGTAGATTATTTGGGAGTTGTAGGGAACATCCATAGGGAACTGCAAAATCATATTAAAACACACACACACAAAGTAGCCAAGATGGTTTACTATTCAGCCAGCAATCAAAGAGAACAGTTAAGGGATAATTAGCAAATAAATTCTAGGTAATGGTGTAAAATATACAACTTTAAATTATCTCATCCAAGGGGTGAGAAACCTGTGTGTTTGCATAGCAATTTCAGGGAGCATTAATTTGAGTTGTCCTGACTGTCTTAACTGTACTTCTAGTTTGCCATATGCCTGCAATGACCTACCAAAGTGTTGAGGACAAGTGTTGCGGGCACAGCTGTGTGGGTCTTTAGCTATTGAAGCATATTAATGAGTTCAGGTGAATAGGGGTGGGGTCCTGATAGTTTTGGCTAAAATACCCCAGACCAGAACTTAGTCACCTGGATACTCCTGCCTGAAAGTCACTGGTTTTCTGACCCTAGATAAATGGCCAGATTTTTTCTGGCCATTTATCTAGGGCCATTGCTGCCACCTCAAATATGAGGTCCTGTTTTTAAAGTGGACAGAAGAAATAGATCTGCAATAGGCAATTTGCTGTCTCTATTAAATTCATTTAACAAACTGTGCCTCAATTGTACTCTCTAAAGACTATCAGGGAATGAGTTGGATTTGCATTTCAATATGGGTTGAATTCATCAAGAT
Source organism: Loris lydekkerianus (assembly GCA_963574355.1). Taxonomy (NCBI): domain Eukaryota; kingdom Metazoa; phylum Chordata; class Mammalia; order Primates; family Lorisidae; genus Loris; species Loris lydekkerianus. The sequence goes on from CAUYPK010082910.1 coordinate 9,742, forward strand.
TCATTTGTTACATCTGGGAGTGATATTATTCTGCTTTTCCTACAGGACTACTTCTGATCAAGAAACAGAAGTTTAACATCTGAAAAATTTAATTGTTAGCATTCTATTTCTAGCTCTCATGTATATTGCTGAGACACAAACAGTTGCCATAATATGGTCCCTGAACATTTGATATAATGGATAAATCAGGATTTAGGTCCTGTGCTTGAATTTGGAAAAAGTTCAGAAGCTAGATCCTTGTTAAAAAAACATCAATGAGAAAGTGGCAAGAATGGTTCCTCTGGCTATGAGTGATAAGCTGCCTCAGGGAGTAATATGAGCCAGAGAGTGGAATCAGGTGAAAATGGACTCAAGTCCATATAGACCATGTCCCACAGTGAGAAAAGGGAACAAATTAGTATTAGGGACAAGGTGTCAAAGTGAGAGAAACTAGCTAGAATAAAGAGGGTAGACCTTTCCAGAGAGGGTACAGTAGCCTGTATGATCACGTCTCAGGAGATACAGTTATGAATTCTATCAACCAAGGGCAGAATTAACACCTAATAAACAGCTTCTATTTGAAAATACAGGGTCACTTATAATCATGGGATAATCATAGGTCAGGGGGTATCATGAGCTGGTGAACTTTCTTATATACTTTTTTTTGACAGCAGTGATTTATATAGGATTTAGCACAGAAATCACTTAATATCTTTTGAAAAATGAATAAGTGAGTGATGCATTCCCAACTTCCTCATGTGGTTCAAGGATTGGGGTACACTGTTTTCAAAAAATGGCCAGATGAAGATAAACACCAATTATGTTATTTATCTGTTTTGTTTTTTTTTTTCATTTAACAGCTGCTAATTCTGAAAAAAAAATCTAACCAAAAAATACCCATCAATTTGTAATGTCCTTTGAAGGTTTCCCCCTGTTATAATCAATCCCAGCTCTCTATGTGCCAGGCACAAGGGAAGGATGATGCTCTTCTTGGAGTTCTTGCGATCATATGGAATCCTGTGATTAGTTCTGGCCAGTAAGCGATCGGAAAGGGGAACAGTGACTCTTCAAGCCTGAAGCATGCCCTTTGCCAGTGTGGAAACTTCCAGAGCTTTCTTTTCATTGTGCCCACAACATTCCAAACATTGTCAGTGTTGTCAACCATTGTCTTGAGTTAGGGATACTGAGCAGTCCCCAACCAATACACAATGGTTACATAGCATGACAGGAAACAAATGTCATCGTTTTAAGTCATACATTTTGGAGTCGTTTGTTACTACAGCATAATTTAATCTACCCTGACTGATTCCAACCTGGGGATACTTTATCAAAATTTTCAACATGTGCTCCCTGTTACGCCCTGAAAATTCCATTTATTTCTCTCACAGTCCATTGTTTATTTCATTTCTCTTTTAGGGAGACTTTTATTTTTCTATTTCTTTAAGGAAACCCTTTATTTGGATATGAAAACTTTTTTTTTCCCCTGGCAATGTCACAGTAAGAAAATCTCTGTAGGAAACTGATTCTCTTTCTTTACAATGTCCTGGGTTCGAAGCAAAGGAACCATGTTTCTGGCAGAAATCAAAGAACCTGTGTCCATGTTTCTTTGCTATTCTGCCTAACCATGGACTGCTGGATTGATTAAAGACAGGCGAGAATTTCATCTGAACACCAGAACCTTCCCAGACACGTGCACAGATCACACAAACTCTGGTCCCTAATAATACACACAATTCTCTGTTACACTCTATGTTTTAGGACACAAGAGGACCACTTTCCTTGCCTCCAAAGAATTTATATAGTATAGAGAGAATGCCTACCACAAATACAAAGCAAAGCTATTATTAGGAAATGGTAGGAGACTGCCTAAATTAGAAATGAAATTCATAAAATGAACAATGAATCTTTTCTTAGCCAAGGCTGTAGAGAAATATTGGGCATTTAATATCATTGACATTGCCTCAATTTAAGATAGTGATATAAATATAACTGTGTGCAGCAAGGCAAATGAATATTACCCAAGCTGCTTCAAATCCTGACTTGGACCATAAGATCCTGAGACCCTTATATGCCAGTTGTGGCAAAGAGATGTGAGTGATGGAAGGACAGGGACTCCGGGCTTTCCAGCAGAACCTTCCAAAATTGCTTCACAAGTACCTGGCACTGCTCCCAGCTCCACTTTAAACTCTATAAGAGATAGCTTTTCCTAGCAGCAACCTCATTTGCAGCTTTGGTTTAATTCTATTTCAATGCCAGTGACTGTGTGCTTATCAAAGAAGAAAAGAGAAGTAAGGATAAGGAGCTGGCTATCCCCAAACCATTGTGCAGTCTTTGCTCTCACAGCTAGCTTTTCTCTGCTTCCATTCTTCTGACCTCTTTATGATGTTATTTTTTATGTCAAATCTTCATTAACATCCTGCACCCAATATCACCTGGGAAAGTTTTCTTCTCTCGGTCTTACTATGCTCAGAGTATTGTTGGGATTACATTTATTTTATTTTTGCCTGTTGATATTTTTCTAACTTCATTTTCAAGAGTTTTCTTCTTATTATTTTTTAAACTCTAATGTGGTTCCTGGGACAGAATGAAATGGTTTTGCTGGAAAAATTGATGGGTTTGAGGAGGAGGTTGCCATGGAAACCACTTAGGTTTTGATGATGAAAGATGATGGCACATCTTCTGGAAAGGACTTGAAACTTTAAGGACACTTGATCCTTTTTATGGCAGAGATAGCACAGGACCAAGGATTGAGTTTCCAAACAGAGGACAATGGTGCAGCCTCTTGAATGTCTTTTTTATACCTTCGTACTCACTTTTTTTTCTCTTAATTTCAGATAAACATGAGGGTACAAATGTTCCAGTTACATTGTTTTCAATTCCAAGGTAAAGTTCAAGTTGTAGTTGAGCCCTTCACCCAGGGGTCTGCTGAACACCTTCATGTTATGCACATTAGGTGAGAGCCCCTCAATCACCCTCCCTTCTCCCCTTTCCTCTTTCTCTCCTCTTTCCTCTCCCTCCCTAAAATATACTTGTGTTTTTCTTTCATGTGGGCATGTAATCGTTTAGATATTGGTCTCATATTAGTATTGAGTACATTGGATACTTGCTTTTCTATTCTTGTGATACCTTACTAAGAAGAAGGTGTTTTAATTCCATCTAGGTAATTAAAAAAGATGATAGAATACAGAACCTATACCTATGGCTATGTATAGACATCTGATCTTTGGTAAACCAAATGAAGGCACGTACTAGTGAAAAGAATCCTTATTTAATAAATGGTGCTGGGAGAACTGGTTAGTCAATGTTGAAGACTGAAACTGGACCCGTACCTCTCACCATTGACAAAAATTGACTTTTGCTGGAAAAAGATTTACATTTAAGATAGTAAAAAAAAAAAATTCTAGAAGAAAGTATGGGGAAAACTCTTAACAAAATCAGCCCGGGAAAAGATTTTGTGAAGATCATCTAGGCAATTGCAGCAATACCAAAAACATATAAATGGGACATGATTGAGCTAAAAAGCTTCTGCACAACTAAGGGTACCACAACGTTCAGCTAAGGGTTGAAGGTTTGACAGCCTTCAAAATGGGAGAAGATACTTGCATGCTATGAATCTAATAAAGTGTTGATAATTAGAATCTACAGACTTGAACAGAAACTTCTTGAAGATAACAGATGAATAGTGAACAAACATGAAAAAATGCTCATCGTCCCTAATCATCAGAGCAATGCACATCACAACCACTCTGAGATATTACCTAACCACAGTGAGAATAGCCCACATCACAAAATTTGGAGACTGCGGATGCTGGCATGGATGTGGAGAGGAGGGAACACTTCTACATGGCTGGTGGGATTTCAAGCTAATACAATCTCTATGGAAAGACATATGGAAAATTCTCAAAGAACAAAAAGTTGACCTTCCATTTGATCCCACAATCCCATTACTCAGAAGGAAAATATATATATATGTATATTTTACCACAAGGACTTTGCACCAGAATGTTTATAGCAGCTCAGTTCACAATTGCCAAGATGTAGAAGCAATTCACTTAAAAATAAATAAATAAATATATATATATATAAATAAACAATGACTTTATAATATTCATGACTTAGGAGTCCAATGCTTGGAAACACCATAGTGGTAAAAGGAAAGGAAGTATTATAGAGAAAATTTCCCAGAGGGGAAAATTTAATACCAATTAGGAGGTGATAGAGTTGTAAATAGGCTAAATTTAAATAACAAAATGCTGATTTCCTTGTTTCTCTTTCTGTCCTATTGCTCATTCTCCTTGTTTCTGTTGTGTCAGTTACTTATTAGGGTCCATTTAGCTTCTTGTGCATTTCAGACAGAAATAGAGAAGGAAATAATGAAAGATTGTAAAAACAAGGATATTAATTAAACATAAGACATTCTCTTGGCCCAGCACACTGGCTTATGCCTGTAATCCTAGCGCTCCGGGAGGCTGAGGTGGAAGGATCACTTGAACTCAAGAGTTAGAGACCAGCCTGAGCAAAGAGGCTTCATCTCTGTGGGGAGTGGTCTGTAGCTGGCAGGACCCCCACAGCCTGGGAAATGCTCAGGGAGCAACCCTCAACCACTTCTCCTCCCTTAACAACATTGTTCTCACCTGCCAAAAGTCATATAGCACATGCATACTTTTCTTGTTATCAGCCAGCACGCAGTTTTTCCTCTTTAAGGTTGATCTCTACTCCATGTGTTAAGATTTATGCAATCATGTTAAGATACTGTGTAAATAAAGCTGTTTCCAAGGTTCAGACTAGAGTCATCAGCTGCCTCAGCCTCCCAACACCAGCCTTACTCCCTCGGCTCCTATCTTTTTTTGTGTTGCTCTTCCTGTCTTTCTGGCTTCATTTCTTCATTTCCCACCTTTCCACTCAGGTCAACTCTTCCTCCTCATGCTGGGTCTAGTGAGGTCATTCTGTCATGCCACTAGATAACACATCTGTACTAAAAATAGAAACACTAGCCAGGCATCATGGCAAGTGCCTATAGTCCCAGCTACCAGGGAGGCTGAGGCAAGAGGATCGCTTGAACCCAGGAGTTTAAGGTTGCTATGAGCTATGATGCCATCCCACTCAATCCCAGGGTGACAGAGTGAGACTTTCTCTTAAAAAAAAAAAAAAAAAGACATTCTCATGGAAACAACATGAGACTTCCATGCTTTCCTTTGGCTGCTCTGGAGAAGAACTTGAAGCAAACAAACTCTTGTGCAAAAAGTTTTTAAAATTTCATAAAGTTTATAAATTGTATATGGTTACTGCACACTGAAAGATGTCAGAGAAACTAAATTCTTACCCTCTGTTTGGCACTAAATCACCCTTTGATCTGGGATGAAGTGCCCTAACCTACTGGGTTTTAAGTCACCTCAAGAAGAGGTTGGACTGAAGTCACAGGAATTTGGCAAATTAGAAAGATTATGAGGTTATGAGAAAAAAAAAGTTCTGTGCTGGCAATTTTTGCATTGATTTAGTGTGTACATACCTTACTAAAGTAAATTCTTCACCCTTTGAAGTTGCCCCTAGCCACAGAACAACAACCTGGCTGTTTCTCAAAGTCAAGCTTCCTTCTGACTCTGCAATGATGATCCTGAAGAAAAACAATCCAAGAGAAATTCTAATTGTTTGAGGGCTACAAACACACCAGAGCAAGACTCTGTGTAAGAAATTTACAAAGGTGGGGGAGAAGCAAGATGGTGGCTGAGTAATACCTTCCTTGCAAATGGGCACAGTGAGACTGGGGAGAGAAGACTCCAGGCATCTCTGGCTGGTGGGGTCTGCCCAGAAACATCCATTTGGGGACACAGGGAGTCAGCAAGAGACTTCTGGACCCCATGAGGACAAAAGCAGGAGGGAACTGGCAAGTGGCTATGTGTGTTCGTTCTGTCTAATCCTGCTAGTAGCTGTAAGTATAGCAGCAGTGAGACTGCAAACTGAAAAGGCCTTACCTGTGAGCTGTTTTTTTTTGTTTTTTTTTTTTTTTTTGACTTGGCACTCAGTTGGACTACCTTGGGAGAACTTGGGCAAGAGTGTGGAAGACTTTAAGAATTGTCTAGGGCCCTAGACTGAGTTGCTGAGCTGGAGCTAATAGTGTTTGGCATTGGGCCATGCTGAGCCATTGTGGGAGAACTGCCCTGGTAAGCTCTGCCATCAAGGTCACAGAGCAAGGATGAGAAGGGAGACCTTGGGTGAGTAATTTAGTGACTGAGAAGCCTAAAAGTGGGGACTGAATGCCTTACAGCCTTGGCCCCCAAGGGCATGGAGTGAGACTGGTTTTGGCACACTGGGACTCATCAAGATCCTAGTCCAGAGGCACGGTAACTTAAAGAGCAAGAGAAAGTAAAAGGAAAATTAGGGCAAGGAAACAGATAAAAGAAAACACTCATGAGGAAGAATCAGCAGAAAACTGGCAACATGAAAAACCAGTCCAGAGCAACCCCTACTCCTCCCTAGGGACTGTGAGGTAGCTACTGCAGAGGATTCTACCTATAAAGAAATGTTAGAAATGATAGAAAGGGAACTTAGAATACAGATGATGAAAACAATGAAGGAAATTGCTGATAAAGTGGAAAATAACCAAAAGGAAATCCAAAAACAGAATCAAATAAGAGATGAACCATATAAAGAATATAGAAAGGATATAGCAGAGATCAAAGAATGAAGCAGTCAATTAGGGAACTTAAAGATGCAATAGAAAGTTTCAACAACAGATTAGACCATGCAGAAGAAAGAATGTCAGAAGTAGAGGACAAAGCTCTTGATATAATTCAGATAGTTAAAGAGGCAGAAAAGAAGAGAGAGAAAGCAAAATGTTCACTGACATAATTATAGGACTTCATGAAGTGTTCAAACATACGAGTTACAGGTATCCCAGAAGGGGAAGGGGAATGGAAGCCATACTAAAGAATATTATAAATGAAAATTTTCCAAACATCACCAAATATTCTGACACGCTCCTTTCAGAGGGATATTGGATCCCAGGTTGCCTCAACTCTAAAAGAGCTTCTCCAAGACACATTGTGATGAACCTGTCCAAAGTCAAGACAAAAGAAAAGATTCTTCAAGCTGCCAGGAGTAAGTACCAGTTGACTTACAGGGGAAAAATCCATCAGGGTGACTGCAGACCTACAGGGTCAAATCTATCAGGGTGATTGCAGACTGCAGTAAGTATCAGTTGACCTACAGGGGCAAATCCATCAGAGTGACTGCAGAAACTTTTCAAGCAAGAAGACAATGGTCACCTGCCTTTAAACAGAACAATTTCCAGCCCAGAATTCTATATCCTGCTAAGCTAAGCTTCAAAATTGACAGAGATATCCAATCATTTACTGATGTACAAACATTGAGGAAATTCGCCACAACAAGACCACCTCTGCAGGAAATACTTCAACCTGTTCTACACACTGACCATAACAATGAATCAACAGCAAAGTAAGAACTCAGAAATTAAAGGACAGAACCTAACTTCCACAATGATGCAAAAGATAAAACTAAGCAATGGACTCTCACAAAATATGATAAATAGAACACTACCACATTTACTACTTATCTCAATAAATGTTAATGGCTTGAATTCCATTGAAGAGGCATTGATTGGCTGACTGGATTACATTCAAGAAACCAAAAGAGAACACATCAACAAACTCACAAGCCATCTTATGGAATTGGAAAAAGAACAATCTAAGCCTACACCCAGCAGAAGAAAAGAAATATCAAAAATTAAATCAGAGATCAATGAAATTGAAACAAAAGAATTATTCAGAAAATTAATGAAACAAGGGTTGGTTTTTTGAAGAAAAAAAAATTAAAATAGATAAACATTTTGCCAGACTAATTAGAAATAGAAAAGTAAAATCTCTAGTAACCTCAACCAGAAATGATAAACAACTGATGTCACAGAGATACAAGAGATTATCTCTGAATATTACCAGAAACTCTATGCCCAGAAATTTGACAATGTGAAGGAAATTGATCAATATTTGGAATCACACCCTCTCCCTACACTTAGCCAGGAAGAAATAGAGCTTCTCATCAGACCAATTTTAAGCACTGAGATCAAAGAAACAATAAAAAAAAATCTCCCAACAAAAAAATGCCCTGGTCTAGATGGCTTCACACCAGAGTTCTAGCAAACCTTCAAGGAAAAGCTTATTCCCATATTGCAACAATTTTTCCAAAAAAATTGAGGAGGAAGGAATCTTCCCCAACATGTTCTGTTAAGCAAACATCACCCTTATATCAAAGCCAGGAAAAGACCCAACTAAAAAGGAGAATTTCAGACCAATTTCACTAATGAATATAGATGCAAAAATTATCAACAAAATCCTAGCCTAGATAAGATTACAGCTTATCATAAAAAAAAAGTCATACATCATGATCAAGTAGTTTTCATCCCAGGGATGCAAGGCTGATTTAACATATGCAAGTGCATAAATATTATCCACTGTATTAAGAGAAGCAAAAACAAAGACAACATGGTTGTCTCAATAGATGCAGAAAAAGCATTTGATAAAATCCAGCATCCTTTTCTAATTAGAACACTGAAGAGTATAGGCATAGGTGGCACATTTCTGAAACTGATCGAAGCTATCTATGACAAATCCACAGCTAATATGTTACTGAATGGAGTAAAACTGAAAGCTTTTCCTCTTAGAACTGGAA